>BLSH010425066.1:777577-800384 GCA_018402905.1 Glandirana rugosa
TAGGTACGAGTGGGTAGGTAGGTAGGTACGAGTGGGTAGGTAGGTAGGTAGGTAGGGTACGAGTGGGTGGGTTGGTATGAAGCATGGGATGGATGGATGGATGGATGGGTGAGCATGGATGGATGGATGGGTGAGCATGGATGGATGGGTGAGCATGGCTGTGTGAGGATGGATGGATTGATGGATGGGTGGCTGAGCATGGATCGGCTAAGAATGGGGGGTGTGGATGGATGGGGTGGATGGCTGGGTGGGTGGTTGATGGATGGTGGGGGTTGCTAACTGTCATTTAGCAGTGCTGTGGGCATTACACATCACCCACAGCACTGCACAAGTCTTTCCTCCCCCCTCTCTCCTCTCACACTGCACCGATCGGTGCGGAGAGGAGAGAGAAAAGCCGGCGGAAGCGCCGGCTTGTTGACATGTGATCGCGCCGTCATTGGACGGCGCGATCACGTGGTGAAAGGCCGCTCACAGCGGCCATTCACTGCGATCCATGATCAGTCGGGTCACGGATGTTCCCGTGTGCGTGCCCCAGGGGGCGCACGGGAAGCGAGATTCTGGAGGACGTCCATGGACGTCCACTCAGAATAACCCGACCGCGCTGTGGACGTCTTTTGTCTATAGCGCGGTCGGAAAGTGGTTATAAAGAAGAATTTCATCCCACCATTTTTTTGTTTTTATTTAGATCCCCTGTTACCTTGATCACTGTGTTGTCATCAAAACACATACTCACACATCCAAAAAATCCAGTGTTATGCTACAATTTGCATGCTGGGTCCCATACCATCATTATGTAATTGGGAGGCCGCTTGTCTCTTCTGGGTTCTTGCAGTTGCCCCTGATGATGTCTAGTGGTTTGTGCATTGTAAAGTACCCTCACCCCGACTTGGATGCATGAACTGAGTACCTCAGGAGGCTGCGGAAAACTTGAATAACATTCTAGTCTATTGTCCTACTTTACCTACTGTACCTTTTACTATTTACCTACAGCATTCTTGTATGCTGCCCATACATTATTCAATTTCCTTTAGATTTACCTTCAACTACAGTATCTCACAAAAGTGAGTACACCCCTCACATTTTTGCAAATATTTTATTTTATCTTTTCATGTGACAACACCGAAGAAATGACACTTTGCTACAATGTGAAGTAGTGAGTGTACAGCTTGTATAACAGTGTAAATTTGTTGTCCCCTCAAAATAACTCAACACACACCCATTATTGTCGAATCCGCTAGCAACAAAAGTGAGTACACTCCTTAGTGAAAATGTCAAAATTGGGCCCAATTAGCCATTTTCCCTCCCTGGTCTGATGTAACTCGTTAGTGTTACAAGGTCTCAGCTGTGAGTGGGGAGAAGGTATGTAAAATTTGATGTTATCACTCTCACTCTCTCATACTGGTCACTGGAAGTTCAACATGGCACCTCATGGCAAAGAACTCTCTGAGGATCTGAAAAAGAATTGTTGCTATATATAAAGTTGGCCTAGGCTATAAGAAGATTGCCAAGACCCTAAAACTGAGCTGCAGCATGGTGGCCAAGATCATAAAGGGGTTTAACAGGACAGGTTCCACTCAAAACAGGCCTCACCATGGTCGACCAAAGAAGTTGAGTGCACATGCTCAGTGTCATATACAGAGGTTGTCTTTGGGAAATAGACATATGAGTGCTGCCAGCATTACTGCAGAGGTTGAAGGGGTGGGGGGTCAGCCTGCCAGTGCTCAGACCATACGCCACACACTGCATCAAATTGGTCTGCATGGCTGTCGTCCCAGAAGGAAGCCTCTTCTAAAGATGATGTACAAGAAAGCCCGCATACAGTTTGCTGAAGACAAGCAGACTAAGGACATGGATTACTGGAACCATGTCCTGTGGTCTGATGAGACCAAAATAAACTTATTTACTTTAGATGGTGTAAAGCCTGTGTGATGGCAACCAGGTGAGGAGTACAAAGACAAGTGTGTCTTGCCTACAGTCAAGCATAGTGGTGGGAGTGTCAGGGTTTGGGGCTGCATGAGTGCTGCCAGCATTGGGGAGCTACAGTTCATTGAGGGAACCATGAATGCCAACATGTACTGTGACATACTGCAGCAGAGCATAATCCCCCCCCATTCAGAGACTGGGCCACAGGGCAGTATTCCAACATAACAACCCAAAACACAACTCCAAGACGACCATTGCCTTGCTAAAGAAGCTGAGGGTAAAGGCTATGGACTGGCCAAGCATGTCTCCAGACCTAAACCTTGTTGAGAATCTATGGGGCATCCTCAAACGGAAGGTGGAGGAGCACAAGGTCTCTAACATCCACCATGCCCTTCCTCTAAGTGTAATTCATCACAAGGCCAAAAAGGATATTCCTGAAATACCAGGTGTCGTGGGTAAAGAATAGGCCAATTAGCTGTAGATCAGACTTGTTTTTAGGTAAACTATCTTTAACAGGTTTGGTCAATACCTGCATAGCAAAATCTAACCAACCTATCTGCACTGAGTAAGATAGACATGATTGTATAATTTTAGCATAGTCAAGCAAACTAGATTAATATACAACAACCTCAGCTAAACTATAGAACTGCAGGGACTGTTTTTCTATGATGAATTGTTGACAGTAAATAGGAGTCTGTATTTGGACAAAACATGGCGGAGGGGTGCATGGAGCAGGCATGTGAAAGGAGGCCAAGCCAATGTGATCCACATTATGTGCCTGAACAGTGGAGAGGACAGACCCAGTTTGAGGGGGTCTTTCTTTGTATCACATACCAGTTGCAGCTAAAAGTAATCATAATAGACTCCAAAAATAGCAGGCAGTTAACACGATTATACTGATAAGATCTGGAGGAAACTGAAGTAAAAGTGGAAATTGTTAAATGTGAAAGAGAGGATGGAAAATTCTATTTACATCCAAACAGCGTGTGTGCGCATATATGAGTAGTAAAAACTCTATACTTAACTCCTGTCCTTTTCAATTACATAAGGCATGGGAAACTAGCAACCAGACACATGGCAACTGTCAGAGTGACATTATCTAGATTAACATTACATTTTTATTATTTTATAGATTTTCGTTATTGTAATAAAATCCACAGGTGTTTCTTAAAGCGGAACTTTACCCATAGCAACTTGATAAAAAATAATGTTCTTACACAGAATAATTTACATTCCACATTATTAATTATGCTACCAAAATGCGTGTGTGCCGTAAATTGCCTCCAGTATAGCTCCTGTTTCTTCTTGCTGGAGGCTGCCATTTTTCTGAAGCCCAGAGCCCCAGCAGTAAATTATAAAGTGGAACTAAACCCATTGATTTAACGGTTTCAAAAAACAGCTTAATTCCTGGAATGCTGGGATTTCTAACTTTCACATTTGCTTGTGTCATCAGCCAAAATGTCAAACCATCAAGTGGCTGGTGCAATTACTGATCAAATGTGCAGCACCATGGCAGTTGCGGGTCAAACAGATGCAGCTTCTTTGTAAAGGATAGGAGGGTTTAATTCTGCTTTAAGGCTGTCAGCAGGTCGACCTCTACAAATATGGCACAGTGCCTAAAAACAGAGAGCAACTGAGCATGTGCAGAATTGGGTGAGACAGTATATTACTGGATTTGATACAGAATAGGTGCATATTTGTAATGTTTTACATAGCTATACCTGCAAAAGAGGCCAGCTTGAAGTGATCTAGCAGGCCTTAATTTTCAAACTAAAGTTCCACTTTAAGAATTGGCCTTAGCAATAGCATTTGGTTGCTTCTATGTAAACAGAACCACATAGTGCCACAAGCAAAAACAGTCTGGAGTAAGGATTGCTGACCTTGGAACCCAATCAGGGTCTCGCCTAAATGTGCAAGTCAAAAAATCATTAAGATGCTTACTTTCTTAAAAGGTGAAGTTTTTACTTAGTTACACTGGTCCATCTTCACCAATGTAACTATATACTGTATGTGCCATACCTATGGGATCCCCATCAAAGCTGGAAATCACTGTAGTATGCACAGCTACTGATCTCTAATAGCTTTCAGGTCCCATGCCGAGTGGCTGCCCTGTTGCTTGCTGAACAAAAGAAGGTCACCTGCTCAGCACGGGCAATATTTTCTCAATTAATCCAAACTGTTCTCTAATTGGACGAGGTGGAGATTGTGACATTGCCACCCTGCCTCTCCACCTTATCCAAACAGAAATCGCTTTGCATTCATTGAAAAAATACAAAATGTTACCTGAATGGTACCCATGCCTAGCAGAGCAGCTGCTCTGCAAGGGATCCAGAAGCTAGTGGAGATCACAGTAATGGTAGTGTAGCACCCTGGTCTTAAGCATTTTGTTGCTCTCGGCTGAGAGTGAACAAACTTCACTTATGTACATATTGCACTGGTATTGCTTTAGGAATAGGATGTGTTTCTATGCTATTTTCTTCTCTTTTAGGTGTTCCAGCACACATCACGTCTTCCTTGGCTAAGGAGAGACAATGACCTCAACTTTTATAATGATGCTAAACTTTCCATTCTTTACAGGTGTATATAGGAAATAGATAGTTAGGCTATAAGTCTATTGTGATTGTATTTGTCTCTTATTTGTTGGGGTGGTACGTCACACATAAAACTATAAATACTGTCTTCTATTTATCTACCCTTGTGTGAACTGCCCCTTGCTTCTGTACATAAGTTATGTTTGCTAATTTAATGTGGTACGCCACATGTATTGTTCTCATTCTTCATCCTTCCCTGTTAGCTTCCCTATCCAAGTTTTACCAGGACATACACTCTCAGGATTAAGAGTATTTTTTTTATTTGTGTTGCAAACTCTGAGACATAGTTTCCCTTGGTAGGGGGAGGGTGTAGCTCCCTGGTCTTAACTTCCCTGGCGGTAATCCCGAGTGTGGTTCGGGGGTTAATTTTCAGTGCTAAAAGCGGTAACCCAGAGCCACACTCGGGATTACACTGTTAAATACCTCCAATGTACTTACCCTGTCCCTGTGATCCCGCGATGTCCTCTGGCGGTGTCCTCTGGCTGGATCCTCTGACCGATCATCCACCGGTTGGTTATAGGTTCCGGGCTCCATTCCCTGCTAGCGACAAGATGCATGGGGGCGGAGCCGGCGGGAATTTCAAAAAGTTAAAAATACAAACACATACACAATACATTGTAATCTGTTGATTGCATTACTGTATCAAATCAGTTCACCTCATATTTGTCCCCAGTGCTTTGTCCAGTGCCCTGCCTGCACCTGCACTGTTCTTTGTGCCTGGAAAATTGAGAGTGTCCATGGCTTCCAAAAGGTACCCCTCTTCATCAAAATCGCTTTTGGACCAGCTAGAGGACAGCGATGGCGAATTAGAATCACTTGCAGAATGGAGCGATAGTGATTCGTGGGGAAATTCGTCATCAGAGTCTGAAAGTGACGACGGCAATGATTCTACAACCGAGCTCAGTGATGTACTCTATTGACTGTGATACGGATCACGCAGTACCCTTAATATTCCCATTTACTGGAGAACCTGGTATGAAAGTGGACATTGAAGAGGACAACCCCTTGACATAGTTACAACTATTTCTGACTAATGAGGTTATAAAAAAAATAGTTACTGAGACAAACCGGTACCAAGAGCAACAATCAGCTACTACTTATCTGAGGTTTTCAAGAAGCAGAAAGTGAGAACCAGTGACCAAAGATGACATTTGGAAATTTCTGGGCCTAATAATACTTCAGGGAGTGGTGGGGAACCCCCTGCAGAAGTGGTATTGGACAACAAATAAATTACTTTCCACTTCATTCTTTGGCACGGTCATGTCAGAGTACAGATTTTCCCTAATAATGACATTTTTACACTTCAACAAAGAATTTGACAAAACTACTCATCCTGCACCAAAACTGAAGAAAATTTTGGAAGTATCTCAAATGATTCTAAAGAATTTCCAACTGAGCTATGTGCAAGTAAGAGATGTCGGCATAGATGAAAGTCTAATGTCTAAAGGGAAGGCTCAGCTGGGTGCAATAGATTGCACCAAAGCGAGCACGATTTGGCGTAAAATCCTTCATGCTATGCGAATCGTCAACTGGCTACATTTGGTATTCAGTCCTATACACTGGAAAAGGGACAAAATTCAACCCAAAATACAGCAACTATATGGAATGGCAACATCTTCCGTTCTTTCCCTCATTGAGCCATTGCTAATCAGGGCTATTGCGTAACAGTCAATATTTATACGTCTCCTGAACTTTATGAGTTTCTTCTGCAAAACAAAACAGATGCCTATGGAACTGTTAGTGCTAACCGGCGCGACCTGCCGCCAATGTTTGGCAATAAGAAGCTGAAGACAGAAGAAATGGTTGCCTGGCATAAAGGCAAAGTGATGGCGCTGCGATGGCGTGACAAAAAAGATGTGTGCCTAATGAGTACAGTACATAATACCTCCAATGTTATGGTACACACGAAAGGTGGGAAAGACATCATGAAGCCACAAGTAGGTGATTGACTACAAAAACACCATTGGAGGTGTGGACAGAGCCGACCAAGCAATGACCTTTTACCCAACAATGAGGAAACAGCTTCTTGAGCAATGCTTGTGGAATGCCTACATTCTGATAAAAAAAAAAAAAGTGACAAGCCTGTGGTTCATTCTGACTTCATTTGGAAATTTGCAGAACGTATCTTTGTAAAAAACCAAACGCCATCAATGGCTGTGAGCAGAGCTGGACTTTGTGCTGTTGGTGTGACTGGTCGTCACTTCATGGACTACATCCCACCAACTGAGAAAATGTCAGCACCAACAAGGATGTGTGTGGTTTGTTGCTCAAAGCGAGATGACAATGGAAAGAAAATCCAAAAGGAAACCAGGTTCCATTGTCCTAATTGTGACGTCAGACTTTGTGCAGTCCCATGTTTCAAAATGTATCATACCCAGGATGTTTATTAAACCCATATGCAGTGTCTAGTTTTAGAGTGACCAGTAATATTGCACCCTTGTTTGGACAAATGTCAGTGTTTTTGGTTTGATTACATTATTGAATTACGTTTATTATTGTATTATTCGTTTTTGTAATTATTTCTAATTTATTATACTTGTGACGTTATACGAGGCGCCACAATACGATACTTGTCACCACGTATGCCATCATTTTGAGGCGACAAATGAAAGTCCGACCCGGGTTTTGCCGGCCACCGTGGCAGAGCTGGTTCCGGCCCGGTCTTTCTGGTGCACTCAAACCCCTATCCACCTGCATTTAATGCAGGGCTTGACAAATTTGCCTTGAATCTAGGTGCCGGCTAAAAAAGTTAGGAGCCCATTTTTTATAGCGTAGTGTGGGGTTGTCAGCGCCGGGGTAAGACAAGTAATTTGTGCCCCTAACCCTCTCACAGCAGAGCAGCCAGTCAATAACTCCACCGTTACATCAGGGTTATAGGCTGGCCAGAAAGAGTGACACTAAAAAATCTGTTATGGGGGAAACTCCTTATTATGCCGAATGCATCGTGACTGCGGCATGTAAAACGCCCTCATCTCCTGCCTAATGGAGCTTAAGGGTGGCAAAAACATGTCTCTACTGCACATTTTTACCACCCAACTTGTACATCTAAACAAAGCCTTAGTGACACTGTAAATAAAATACAAAAAAAAAAAAAGGTGAAAAGTATTCCAGCGCTGCTGATCTTCTGCTGCCTCTTTGCAGCCACTTCCTGCCTACATGTGTGTCCCCCACAGTGACTTTTCATTGCTCTGGTGGGTTTCCGGTCACCATGAAATACTGGAGCCCAGCTGCACATAGAGTGGTAATTGCTGATGGTACACAGGGCTTTATCACAATTTTGTTGCTTAGACTAAAGGTCACGTTTCTCGCGGTGTGACATCATCTTTCATATTATACAAAAAAATAATGGACTAACTTTACTGTTTAGTTTTTTTTTATTCATTAAAAGTGTATTTTTTTCCAAAAAATTGCGCTTGAAAGACCGCTGCGCAAATACCGTGTGACATAAAATATTGCAACACCCGCCATTTTATTCTCTAGGGTCTCTGCTAAAAAATAATATATAATGTTTGGGGGTTCCAAGTCATTTTCTACACTGGATATTTAATTGTAAGCCACTAATGTGAGAGAGGGTTTAGTCTTTAAATGGTTAAACGTTCCTGCCCGGAGATCATTGCTTTGAAAGAAGAAGATACATTGTTTGTTACTTTTCTTCATTCTAAGTAGAAACAAATATCCCGGGCAGCCGGCCAAGTTTAACAGCTGTTAGATTAAGCAGAGAACTCTCGGCTCTGGCTGAATCTGACACTCTGTTTTAACATGGGGAGAGAAGGAACGGCAGTCACTCGCCAGGACACGATTTCTGGTCGCCACGGCGACCTGGCGCCTGGGGTTTGTCGAGGCCTGATTTAATGGACAGGACAAGAACAGAGAAGAGCTCGATCCTGGATCTCAGAGGGAGAAAGCTGAGAGAGGTCTGTGTGCTAATTTGGACTCTAAGAACAAGGTTTGCAATGTGCTTATGTTTTGTGGGTGTCGGGGACAGCCCCACACTGTATAAAGAGGAATCTGTTTGTTTAGTTTAGCACCAGATGGCGAGGTTTTGTTTTCTATTTTTGTTTGTGTTTTGAACTTACAAACCTGAAACAAAAAAACCTGGCAAGCTGCCAGATTTTAAAGAGACTGACATCCATGCTAAATCTTTTCCCCTGAAGTGTGATCCCCACGAGCTAATCTCCCACATACTATAATTTATAATTTTGTTTTTCGGATTTATTATACCTGGGATGTCTACTAGACTCTTGTTTAGACAGATTTAAGTGAGTTATTCCTAAGAATTACAGGCCTACAATATAAAACAACAAATTTCCATGCAAAACAATGTACCGCTTTGGCATTCAAAATCTTGACATAATCATACTGCCAGGGAGGTTAAGCAGGGTTGCTAACAAATTTAGTTTGCCAAGTGGTAACTAGCTTGGCTAATTGTTAGAGGGATCCACTGACTAATCCCTAAACCTGAATTTGATGCCCCTCTCTCTTCTGTCACTAGGTGGCATTGTTGCATGTGGCACTAGAATGGAGTGGATAGCTTGTCTCATCCAATTGGCAGGGGTTTCTTTGGCCCCTTGGCCTGCTGGGAGAGTCTATTTATTTGGGAGAAGTCCGGTGATCGGGGTTCTGTGACACCTGGAGGGCGGTCTGTATGGACGTGTGTTACAAGGCTCCGGGTTGCTAGGCCAGAAGCCGGAAGCCTATTCCAGAGCACCTAGTTGCTAGGCTCTCTGTGGCCTATCCAGGTTTGAGAGAAGCAGTGCGGGGTTGGGGCTTCAGGCCGGAAGCCCAACCAAGTTGCAGAGGTTCCACCGGACGGGGAGCCAAATCGTTGCCAGCAGTGAAGGAGAAGCAGTTGCCATAAGGGACCACCACTCCTGATGTCAGAGGCAGGGGGAGGATCAAGGCCAGAGGTAAAGGGGAAGCAGTTGCCACCAAGGGACAACCACTCCTGTTATGAAAGATCAGTGTATGGAAGTCTGAAGAAGTACCAGCGCAGCCTTTTCACCAGCTGGGTATGGTGAAGAAGTAGGAAAGCTTTGGCAGAGTGACAATCCAGGGACCCAGCGGGTTAGCGTGGGTGAAGCTTGAGGATTATACAGCGGGTTAGCTGTGGATGAGCTCAGGGGATCCAGCGACGGCTGCAATCTTGAAGTTTAGTGAGAGACCGGGAGCTCAGTGAGTGAATATCTACAGTAGGATACTGTGGGAAGATCTATAACGGGATACTGTGAGTTACGTGTACAGATCTATATTGACTGTTGAAAGTTCAGTTACCATAGGAGACAGCAGTTCTACAAATACAGTTGCTGCATCCAGTTTAAAGGCCCTCTGGCTGTATAGCTGTCTGCCTATTACTATTTTGTCTCCGAGTCTGCCAATTACTATTGCATTTGCCTAAGGGTGTCCTGGCCCTAACCCTCTCTCTCCCAGTTCTGCTTAGGAAACAATAAATCTATTTTTGCATTCAAAAAGTGACTGGCACTCAGGTTTCCAACTTGAATTACACCCAGCATGCCTAAAACCCACACTTTGAGGAAGGATGTCAGCTCTCCCTGACTTTGGAGGTCACCACTAGGCCTCTAGGAGTCGGGGACACTGCTACAGTAGTACCCCGATACAGCACATACATATTTACATTGGTCAAGGCTGGACCAATGTAATTATGCAAAAAATGCCATTACTAAACTTGAACTATAAGGTCCTTTGACTTTAACTGGACCACATATACAGTACTCTGGCCAGAAGCTTGTGGACATCTATGAGTTGGTTGGACATCCTATGGGCCTTAAAGTGAATGTAAACCCAATTCATGAAATTTGACCTAGGCACATATATCTGCAGTGTTTACTTACAGTATCTCACAAAAGTGAGTACACCCCTCTCATTTTTGTAAATATTTTATTATATCTTTTCAATGTGACAACACTGAAGAAATTACACTTTGCTACAATGTAAAGTAGTGAGTGTACAGCTTGTATAACAGTGTAAATTTGCTGTCCCCTCAAAATAACTCAACACACAGCCATTAATGTCTAAACCACTGGCAACAAAAGTGAGTACACCCCTAACTGAAAATGTCCAAATTGGGCCCAAAGTGTCAATATTTTGTGTGGCCACCATTATTTTTCATCACTGCCTTAACCCTCTTGGGCATGGAGTTCACCATTCAGCCACATAGCATTTGCAAGGTTAGGTACTGGTGTTGGATGAGTAGACCTAGCTCCCAATTGGCATTCCATGTCATCCCAAATCTGTTCAGTAGGGTCGAGGTCAGGGCTCTGTGCAGGCCTCCTGACTTCCTCCACACCAAACTAATCAAACCACGCCTTTATGGAACTGTATTTGTGTACAGGGGTGCAATCATGCTGGAACAGAAAAGGGCTTTCCCCAAACTGTCTAACCACTTATAGACAGACAGATCGGACACCTGACATTTTTGACACTTTTTAGGGAACCAGTGACATTATTACAGTAATCAGTGCTAAAAATATGCACTGTTATTGTACTACTGACAATGGCAGGGAAGGGGTTAACATCAGGGGCAATCAAGGGGTTAAATGTGTTCCCCGGGAGGTGTTTCTAACTGTATGGGGCACTGTGTGAGCGGGGAAACACACAGATCTTTCTTCCTGCATAGCAGAAAGACAGGATCTGTGTGATCTCCCCTGACAGAACGGAGATCTGCCTTGTTTACACTGGCAGATCCCCATTCTGTCACTGCGGGGAACAATCATGGGTAGCCGGCAGACATTGAGTCCACCCCACCCCCTGATTGGCTCCCCCGCTGGCCAATGGGAGCACCCACACAGGCTCCTTCCCACGCCCTCGTACAGCTATGGCAATTCACGGGAAGGAGCCACATTGCCGCAGTATAATGACAGCGGCTGGGGCTGAAAAGGTTAAACAATGTTGTAGGTACACAATTGTCTAGAATGTCTTTGTATTAAATGTACTTGATATTTTGAAGGGTCACATACATTTGGCCATATAGTAGGTAGGATAGTCAGGTGACCATGACACACAATCAACATAGGCGTGCGCAGAGGGTGTGCCCAGGCACACCCTAATCCCCCTGTGCATCCCAGATTGCCCCTACTGACTTGGCTTCCCCCTCCCTTCACCCTGCAGCGCTGCTGGCTTCCCTACTCTCCCACCTGCTGTGGACATAGACAGGGGGATGTTTTACAATGATTAGGGGAAGGTGCCGGTAAATACGTAATTTTATCGCCCCTTCCCTTTCTGAATGAACACAGTGAGTGATCGGTAGTGTGTGTTTGAGCTTTGGGGTGCACACCCTAATGCAATAGGCTGCGCACACCTATGACAATCAACCTTCCAATAGAGGATGTCACCCAGAAAGGAAATGATGGAAAAGGTCCCAAATGAGAACAAAAACAGCTACAACCTATTTTTTTGTACCAGAGTGGCCAAGGATTTAGAACCTTTATCCATTTTTTTGGGAGGGTTTTTTGCCTGTCTGTATTTTCCCATCCCTTTCTATTCTGTTGCTTTCTATTCCAGGACAGCAACAAAAATAGAAAGTCTAACTCTTTTCCATTTTGTCCAGAACAAAAAATAAGTTTTGACTGTGAATGAGATTTTCACCGCTAAAGTACATAAAAGGAAATTCATGTAATAATTAAAGCAGCTGACAAACAGGGTTCTTGATGAAAAGCAGTTTGGGCTTTAGTAAGTTACTCCTAGGATTTTACATCTACTTGGTACTAAAGAAAATAATTTCGAGTTTACATTCTTTATTTATTAGCAGGCCACAAAATCTCTAATATTGTCTGTGGAATGTTCCCCTTCTCACCACTTAAGACAGTACACAAGACAAGCATCTGCCCTAAATCCATCCATGATTAGATCTTACATTAGAGGGATTGCCTAATTATAGATCAAAACAGTATAAATAAGCTGGATAGGCTTTTAATAATTGGCCACACATATCTGCATTCTAGATTTGGATGGAAAAGTCTACTTCTTTCAGTAAAATAGTGTAACGTGTCGTGCCCACTGCTATAGGTCCTATTCTTTTACAGTTTTTGGGATGTTTGGAAACAAATCATATAATGGAAGTAAGCTATCCTATCCTACAACTGGTTACAGAAATAAGATTGTGCTCACTAGACTTGTGGGCAGGGTGGATTTGATTTAAATCAAGTCTATTTAAATCACTGGTAAAAAGGCTTGATTTAAATCATAATTTTTAAAGGGCAACTGTCATCTC
Source organism: Glandirana rugosa (assembly GCA_018402905.1). Lineage (NCBI taxonomy): Eukaryota > Metazoa > Chordata > Amphibia > Anura > Ranidae > Glandirana > Glandirana rugosa. The sequence goes on from BLSH010425066.1 coordinate 790,319, forward strand.
TGTCCCGCAGAGCCTCCTCTGACCCGCTGTTGACTCACCGACAGTCCCATTGATTTAATGGGACAGCTGGTGATGGGGCAGTGACACAAGGTGGGGGATGTGGTGGCAGCAGGTGAGTGGATGCCCGCTAACAGGCGCTGCCATGATAGATCTGAAATGACAGGTGCTCTTTAAACGTAAGAACTCATTCTTAGTTAGAATCTTTAATATTTGCAAACAAAATGAAGGTTTACTATTTAGAATAATAAGCTGTCAGGTTAGTAAAACAGCGATATCAGAACCGAATCAATCATACAGTTTTAGTGTACATAGATTTGCAAAACAATGGGATGAAGGAATATTCCTGAACTTTGTTTTATCTCATAGTTACTGTGAAATTGTGTGAATGCATCAAAATGTAAATATTGCAGAATATACAGCCTCATGCTACATAACTAAGCTCCATTTCATGCTGACTAAACTAAATTATTAATGTATCTTAAATAGAAAACTATCTTTAGATAGATTTTTACTTCAAATGCATTTCATTAAAATAAATTCAATAAAAATCAAAAAAGCAATTTAAATTAAAAAAATCTGATTTGTTTGATTTTTTTTTAACCACCTCCCACCCGGCCACTGTATATATACGACCGGGTGGGAGCTTCCCTGTTCTGACAGGAGGTGTATTTACGTCCTGCAGAACGGGTGCTCGCAGCGTGGCCACACGGCGTGCTGCGGCTCGATCCTGTGATCATTATGATCACAGGATCCAGCCGAGCAGAGATCGGGATATGGGCGCAGTGATTGGCCCTCCCGATCATGTGTCGGCTGTGTCCAATCACGGCCGTCACATTGTAAACAGAGACGAACGTCTCTGTGACAGTTCTCAGTGAGTGCTCAGTGCGGGGGGGGGAAGCTGCAGCTTTGTAACAGCTCTCTGCATGATGATGATTTCATGCAGAGAGCTCTCACAGATCGCCCCCCACACAGTGCACCAAGCACAACTGATACCCCTGTCCCCATACACATCAGTGTCCCCATAAAACAGTCCCCAAAACATCTGTATGTCCCCCATCACATCTGTCACCATACACAAAACATCTGTCACAGTCCCCAAAACATCTGTCTGTCCCCGTCACATCTGTCACCATACACAAAACATCTGTCTGTCCCCGTCACATCTGTCACCATACACGAAACCTCTGTCTGTCCCCGTCACATCTGTCACAGTCCCCAAAACATCTGTCTGTCCGCCAACACCAAATAAACCTCAATTTGGGTTATTTTTACCAAAGAAATGTAGCAGTATCATTTTTAGTCAAAAATTATGAAGAGAAATTACTTATTTGCAAAATTTTATAACAGAAACGAAGAAAAATGCATTGTTTTTGAAAATTTTCAGTCTTTTTCAATTTATAGCGCAAAAAATAAAAATTACCACCAAAAGAAAGCTCTATTTGTGTGAAAAAAATGATAAAAATTTCATATGGCTACAGTGTCGCATGACCGCGCAATTGTCATTCAAACTGCAACAGCGCTGAAAGCTGAAAATTGGTCCGGGAAGGAAGGGGGTTTAAATGCCCAGTATTGAAGTGGTTTAAAAAATCATCGATTTTTATCCACCCTGCTTGTGGCCAATTCTTTGGATGAACAATCTTTTGTGTGAAAGATTGTTCAATAAACAATTACAATTTCCTTTGACAGAAATTTGTTTGAAAATTACACAAGCAACAGTGTAAGATAACTTATGGGCCATCATGAGGAATATTGAAGAACACTGAGAAGTCATAGTACTTATGAGGCATTGGCTGCAAAACATTGACTTACAATTTGCAGACGAAGACAAGCGACAAACAAAACTTTCATACAAATAAAAAATATAATTTAACTATTTGAGCAGTCAAATAAACATCACTACACTATAAAACCTAAAGAATAAGACATTATAGGCTTTGAACTTATCAACCATTCAGAATTCTGCTTCTTTACACTTTTCTCCTGAAAGAGGTCCATCATCCAGATACTGCAATCTTAGGTCAACTATGATTATGCCAATTACCTAATATTTAAAGTATAACTAAACGCAAACATTTCACTCTCTCAATTTGTCATGTTTACCGCTATTATAAAAAGTGAAAAAAATCCTAAACTTTGGGTTGTCCTCGAAACATATTGGAGGGGAAATCCTCCAATAGGGACACTAGTTCTGGTGACCCACTTTGGAGGGATTTTCTGTCACTTCCTGTTTTGGCCATGGGACAGGAAATGAAGTGAAATCTTCCCCAATGGGACACAGATGGCAAAACAGAGCAAAACAAAATAACATTGGGAACCATACCAGTTTGCCAGTATCATTGCTGAATACAAAGATGATCCCTTGACATGTTTCTCCACTCTCCACCATGGATTCATTCTTCAAAGTCACCAGTGAGCTGCTTAGGTCTGTGGCACCACTTAAGCCTTGAAAATAAATATTGGAGACAACAGAAAAACAGATTAGTCACTCAAATAAGGAATACGTTATTAACATCATGCCATTATAATAAATAATATGGGCTGAAAAATTATACAGAGAACAAAACTATGGGTGTTCCCATTGGGATGTTCTGATAATATAAAATGTATTCGATTTCTGGATTTTGTGCATGTACCCTTTTAGATCTAATCTGATGATAATTGGGTCGGATATGGGCAGTCCCTGATTTTAGCAGTCAACAATAAAGAACCAAGGTATCAAATATATAACATTCTGTAGCAGGAGAACCACATCCATGTGCTTACACAATATATTTTTTATTCAAGTGCATTAGACATCATTCACACAGCGCTGCATGTATGAGAACAGCCAATGCCATGATCTTATTGATGGAGTTCAGCCCAAGGTTCCAGCACTCTTAATTTGGGAGCCTTGCCCAAAAAGGCCTCTTTTAGGGCACCACACCCCAATACCCAAATGCCCAATTACAACGTTTCAACTGAGCCATTTGCCTTAAAACACACTCTTGATCTGAATATGTATGCCAATTTTAAATCACACAAGGAAAGCAACAAGGAAACCTCCACAGTTGTTAAACATGTAGGGTAGGCGCGTGGTACCTCCTCCATGTTCCCCTCCTTATTAGGCACCAAGTGTGAGTCACATAGGAGGCCTACCCTGGGGTGGGTTCTTCTGGGATATGCTAGGCACCTAGAAAGGGTCACTGTTTTTCACATGGGGTACCTTTTAGTTGTGCCATGCTCACCAATGCCTTGGGACAGGGTGGAGGTCACTTTCAGAGAAAACTCAACCTTAGGGCGTACCTCTAACTTGAACAGATGAATGAACTCTCTTCATGTTGACAAACACCACTACTGTCACTTGCTACATTTAGGAGGGACACTCACAGCCTGTGCCCTCTTCACCTGTCCAGCGTATCTCCACTATCTCCCTCCCAGTAACAAAATTAGTGGCACCACCGTTTGCCTAGCACAGCCTCCATGCACGCACGCACTCACTTAACTCTTTCTCTTTCATACCTGTGCACAAGCTGGGGACCTCTACGGCACTAATCTTCTCCCATAGCAATGGGAGATGGACTGCTCACGACAGGCTGCTTGTGAAACCTTTGTTACCCTTGGTAACCACTTGCGTCTTCATACCCAATGGGCCTTAATTGATCCAAGCTATAACTTGAGTGCTGATTACTTGCATTGCACCTCTTTAGTAACTTCAGACCAGGCAAAGATGTTTCAAAAGCTTTACTTAAATAACTTAGGCATGACAGTAAAACAAAAGCAACGGTGCTTCCATAAACGAATCCCTAACTCAATCTGATAGCCCAGTGTACCTGCGCAGGTAAGAGTCCATCCTTGGCAAAGTCTAAGGTGGCATTGTACAGGGTTAGTATCTTCAGGGGAGACTGCAAGTCACAGCAATCCCCCTACGCTGTGGGAGACTCCTAAAGCCAGATATTCATCAGCAAGGAATCAGACCCGGCATGGTATAGCAGGCTGGCAGGACAGACGCCGGCAACCGCATCACCAGTGAAGTTATAACAGTAATGAACACTAGGATACGGATCCCTGTCCCTTTTTATGACGACTCAGGACCATTGGGTCGGACTCAAGAAACCCATCATGAAAAATCTGGGAACAAAAGTTAACTAGTTAACTCTAACCTTCCTGGCCAGGGCAGCACCTAGCTAGACTCAAATAGGCAGCCTGCCTACAAGCAGAAGGTTGGAAGGTAAGGTCTACAACATCCCTTTTTCGACTTTGCCAGTCTTATAGGCCACTATGACACCTGCTTGTCTTCAGAACAATTGCAAAATAAGAGTAACAATTGTTGATCACTCAATAAAACCCTTGGGTGAATGGTAAAAACTTTCAACCTCTTTATCCGTCAAAGGATTAATATACTGTATATGGGCATACAATTCCATATTTGGGTGGGACTTTTCAGGAATTCTACATATACACATATATGTCTATAAAATGTATTTTATTACACATATAAAAATGTATAATAAAAATCAAGGCAATACATAAGGCCACAATAGTGATCATGACATATTGGGTATAATTCTCTTTATTCCCATTGTGTTTCTGCTAGGTGGAAATGCTTGGACTGATTACTACTCCTATATACTGACCTTGAGACATGGGGCCTTTCAATTTTGAACTTCAGGCTGGAAGGTGCTCCGGGTAATTACCTCCTGTAACAAGTTGGGGATTTTGTAGCGCCCAACAGTGAGTCTACTCCGTGCCAAAAGTATGTTTCAGGGCTTTTTATGCCCACTTTTATTTAAAAGAAAGCAAAAGTTCACACATGAATATCTTACTATGCAGGGCGGTTCTCACCATCAATACAAACAAAACAGAGGATTCAGCCTCCCACCTCTTTATCGACCCTGGGGCTTAGGCCTCCTGCCTTGGTCCTCCTGACCGTCAAACACACAGTCCCCATGTTTGGGCACAATACGCTGTACCTCTGTCAGCTTGGCTTCTTATCCTGCAGCTCCAAGCTGCTACATCCTTCACAGGCTTGGGCCTTTGTCTGTCCTGACCTGGATAGTATGATGCAGCTGTGCACCTCTTACTGCTCCCTTCACACACTGAACCCCTTGGGAGGATGGACCCCTGACCACTAATCCTGGCTCTAATATGAAGGTAGCCCACACCTGCATCATTAATGTGCTTATTTCCCCCAAAATCTGGCCCATACTGCCATTTTAGACCGTAGCGCCCCCTGCCACACTCCCTAATGACTGCGTCAATGTAAGGAAAAAAGTCTTGAAGATATATACAGTGACATGTTAGCTTGGGGATACTTATGTATATTTATACATTAGCTTTTTAGCATCCACTGGGCCTTTGGTGATCCGGCTATTGTTTAGAGCTGGGGGATGATCACCATTTTAAGGATATTATGCATTATCCCAAGTAATGTTTATATAGAAGGTTGGGTTTTTGATACTGACCATTTATGAGGAAGATGGGGATGTACTAACTCTGAGATTTTTAGATTCCTAATGCTCTATTTTTTCTTTATTATTTCAAATAGAGTTGGTACCTTGGGTCCTGCTGAGGGAGACACCCTCTTTGGGCTTATGGGGGGTATTGCCAGTCAGCTTTTTAACACAGCAATGATCTTGGCCACATATGTATTGTGATCTCTTGGGTCTGTAAGTGTATATTTTGTTGATTATACCTATATGCACAAGTTTTATGATGTATATATTATATTACCAAAAGTATTGGGATGCCTGCCTTTACACACACACACACACACACACACACACACACACACACACACACACGAACTTTAATGGCATTCCAGTCTTAGTCCGTAGGGTTCAATATTGAGTTGGCCCACCCTTTGCAGCTATAACAGCTTCAACTCTTCTGGGAAGGCTGTCCACAAGGTTTAGGAGTGTGTCTATGGGAATGTTTCACCATTCTTCCAGAAGCGCATTTTTGAGGTCAGGCATTGATGTGGATGAGAAGGCCTGGCTCGGTGTCTCCGCACAAATTCATCCCAAAGGTGTTCTATTGGGTCGAGTTTAAGTCATGACTTTGTGGAGGCCAGTCAAGTTCCTCCACTCCAAACTCGCTTATCCATGTCTTTATGGACCTTGTTTGTACACTGGTACAGTCATGTTGGAACAAGGAAGGGGCCGCCCCCAAACTGTTCCCACAAAGTTGGGAGCATGACATTGTCCAAAATGTCTTGGTATGCTGACGCCTTAAGAGTTCCCTACATTAGAATTAAGGGGCCAAGCCCAAACCCTGAAAAACAACCCCACATCATAACCCCCCCTCCACCAAATGATGTGGACCAGTGCACAAAGCAAGGTCCATAAAGACATGGATGAGCGAGTTTGGGGTAGAGCAACTTGATTGGCCTGCACAGAGTCCTGGCCTTAACCCAATAAAACACCTTTCAGATAAATTAGAGCGGAGACTGCGAGCTAGGCCTTCTCGTCCACATCATTGCCTGACCTCACAAATGTGCTTCTGGAAGAATGGTCTAACACTCCTATAGACACACTCCTAAACCTTGTGGACAGCCTTCCCAGAAGAGTTAAAGCGGTTATAGCGGCAAATGGTGGGCCAACTCAATATTGAACCCTATGGACTAAGACTGGGGACGTCCCAATACTTTTGGTAAAATAATGTAATATTGGATGATTATTCATTATTGTTTAGCTTGTAGATTCTTGTTCCCCTAAGAGACAATAAGTTTGGTAAAAACACGTTGGGCATGGGGAGAGTTATACCCAATATGTCTTGACTATTGTGGCCTTATGTATCACCTTGATTTTTATTGCTTATTTTTATATGTATAATAAAACATATTTTATAGACTTCTATATGTGTATGCGTAGAAAGCCTGAAAAGTCTAACCCAAATATGGAATTGCATACTTAAAGTCATAGGGACGTTGTTATTCATAAGCAGGGTGTGACCACTTGGTTATTGTTTCTAATATTTTTTGGGCAGCAAGTATTGTGATTCAGACACCCTGTTAAACAGCACAGACAGGTCCTCGATAACCACTATAACCACTGCAGTGGCAGCCTTCTGAATTAGCAGTGAAACAGGAGCAGGACCTGATGTGGCCACTGCCCATTCTATTTTATTCCACTCGTACTGTACATATCTGTCTGTGAATCAGCTTTAACATATGTAGCACCCTCTGCCATTAGGCATTGCTCCCAACTGTCCCTGATTTCGAGGGACTGTCCCTGATTTGGAGCAAAGTCCCTCTGTCACAACACCTGGGGTCAGGTGATAGGTGCGCACCGCTGGAGTGCGAATCGCACTGAAGGTTGTGAAGCACACCACTAAGGTTGTGGACCTATAGCTGACTGCTGCTAATGAGTTCCGGCTGATACAGGAAGAGGGCCCCCTGGAGCACGGACACTGAAGCACAGAGAGCTAGTGCATCGATTTCACCAGGGCGCGGAGTCTAAGAGCCAGTGGGTGTTCGCCAGAGCCTCTAGTTGTGAGGATGGATTTGACTGCAACTGGATCCATGTTGCTGCCCCCGGGGTCCCCTAGCTCAGGCTCGGCTGGCTACAGGTGGAAGAGAGAAAGCAGCAGCGCAGAAACAGCAAAGAATAGTCAGAGGTAATAGCAAAGGGTAAGGGCCACAGGCAGATAGGAGAAACCGCGAACAAGCCGAAGATCGGTTTATCAGGCAGGCAGGGATAGTCAGATAAGCCAAAGATCGGTACACGGCATAAGACTCAGAGCAAACAATAGGAACAACCACATACGAAGCCAAACAAGGACAAACGTTGATCAGCAATGCAGGCTTGCACTGCCGGTGTTATATCCTGTTCCCAATTAGGGCCTGGGGTGGAGACCAGCTGAGGAGGGCCTACTAAAGCACACAGGTGAGGGAGGCCTGGCCTTTAACTAGACGAATGTAGCAAGGTAGGCAACAGATAAGACATGAATGTTTGCTGTGGTTTCATGGCAGAATGTTTACTATGATTTCATGACACCCTCTGTCCCTACTTCCTCCTCATCTGCCCCTCATTTTGGCCTGATCTATATAGTTTTATATAAAATGCACTTTTTATCTTTCAAAAAGTGTTTCCCAGTGCTAAACCTTTCATCCAATTTCCAAATTGCTGCATTTGCAAACTTAAAAAGCCAATATAAATGAATAGGGAATTGGGAGGTAGGCCGGCAGGTGCTTAGTAGAGCTGTTTTAGTGTAGGTGAGGTAACTTATGTCAGGCCTGACTAGAAGTCAGGCCTGATTGTTTTGATTCTGGGCTGGGAGTGGCTCAGGGTAGGGCTGGGTGATTCACAGGTGGTGTCATCAGGACCTCCCACTTCTTTCCAGAAGCTTCTGGTGTTTTCTGGAAAGAAAGGTGGAGAGGGGAGGTATAGCCACCTGGGGTATTTTGGGAGCCATGACCAATCCCCAACCTGGATTGACAGGGGGCAAGTCTCCTCAAATACCCAGGGTCAGCCCAATCTGGGAGGAGAGTTCGGGTGGAAGAGATGGAGATGATGTAGTACGGAAGCTGTCAGGGCCTTGAGGGAGTCCCTAGTCTGGGGGGGGTGACCTTGGCCTGGGAGAGCTCGGGTGCATCCAGGAAGAGAGTGAGATCCTGGAGGAGAGGCACAAGACAGCGGGAGAGAGTACTGCCGGAGAGATCTCCAGGAGAGGAACTACAAGTGTCTGGTGTCGGTGAGTGATACACACCCTGGGAAGCTTGAAGAGGCATGCCGGAGCAAATTGGGAATGTGAGACAGTCTGAGAAGGGTGCAAGAGCCAGTTGGGACTGTGGTGTCACTGTGGCAGTGAGAAGGCCGTTGCAGTCAGGATGGCTGGCAGGGCCTGGAAGAAGATGGGCTGGGAGCAGTAGTCCATCAAGCTAGCTAGCATATTCAACAAACTTTTCCTACACTATAGGGGCCTGCAGTCCCTGCCCACAAAGGGCGGTTACTGAGGCTTGGTCAAAGCCAGAGCAGGCCTCACCATGTGCTAGCTAGGCCAGAAGAAGTGCTGTGCAGGAGAGAGGAACTGGGAGTGAACTGAGAAGCAAGATTGTGCTGGAGGAAGAGGAGAATTGTATATACCAGGGATATGCAATTAGCAGACCTCCAGATGTTGCAAAACTACAAGTCCCATCATGCCTCTGTCTCTGGGTGCCATGCTTGTGGCTGTCAGAGTCTTGCTATGCCTCATGGGACTTGTAGTTCTGCAACATCTGGAGGTTCGCTAATTGCATATCCCTGGTATATACAGTGGGGCAAAAAAGTATTTAGTCAGCCACCAATTGTGCAAGTTCTCCCACTTAAAAAGAGGAGAGGCCTTTAATTTTCATCATAGGTACACTTCAACTATCAGAGACAGAATGAGAAAAAAAATGCAGAAAATCACATTGTCTGATTTTTAAATAATTTATTTGCAAATTATGGTGGAAAATAAGTATTTGGTCAATAACAAAAGTTAATCTCAATACTTTGTTATATACCCTTTGTTGGCAACGACAGAGGTCAAACGTTTTCTGTAAGTCTCCACAAGGTTTTTACACACTGTTGCTGGCAGTTTGGCCCATTCCTCCATGCAGATCTCCTCTAGAGCAGTGATGTTTTGGGGCTGTCGCTGGGCAACACGGATTTTCAACTCCCTCCAAAGATTTTCTATGGGTTGAGATCTGGAGACTGGCTAGGCCACTCCAGGACCTTGAAATGCTTCTTACGAAGCCACTCCTTCATTGCCCAGGCGGTGTGTTTGGGATCATTGTCATGCTGAAAGTGTTACTAGGGTTTGTGTGGCGGACCCGTTACTTCCTCACCGAAGCATTCTTCGTAAAGTTCCAGGACCTCACCGGATCGGTCAGAGGTCTAGAGTTGGGTATCTTTTAGAAACCTCCCTCAACTTTTAGGCACAACGGGTCGCTGTCGGGGTTTTGTAGTGACGAGATCTCCTCTAGACGTACCTCCTTACCCGGTTTGACGGTCGTTGTCACACATTTTTGGAACACCTCTGAATGTCTTTTGCAAACTGGAGACAGCAACGGTTGTTTCCCATATATTGTTTCATAACTCTAATTGAAAACAATAACTGGTTTATGAAT
>BLSH010425066.1:805636-820767 GCA_018402905.1 Glandirana rugosa
CGAATTCATACATATACACATGTGCGAAAACCCGAGAACATTGTGGGATATAAGGTCCGTAGTGATTTACCGCCTGGCACCAGACCTAGGCCTGGTTCAGTTATAGAGTAGGCCTGGGGACGTCAGGGTGGGAATTCCTCAGCAAGACGGGTGTCGGTAGTGGCGACGACGACAGTAAGAGTGTCTCGGTCCTCGACCTCTGTCCTGTCGAGACCTGCCCCCCCCCCGACGGACTCAATTGTTCGTCCACTAACCAACACTCCTACGTGCAAAGCCTGGAGACGACCTTCTTATAAAATGACTGACCTGGAGGCACTTAAAATATCGTCTGTCTTCAAACAAACATACGGTCGAGGGGACAATATTGTCGATGCCACCACCTTCGCTTTCTCAACTTCCCAAAACGTGCATCCTCACAACCAATCACCTGCTTGTTAACTCAGGCAGCCCCCCCCCCGTCCAGAGCTGTCCTGTCTCCAGCTCCTGGCTCTGTGAGAATGACAGCAGCAGCGATGATGGCTGTGGGCAGAACGACTCCTTAAGGGTGGGACCGCAGGGGTCCAGACGAGATATTGACTTGGTCCAGATCCAGACCATGGCCCACCATTTAGTGATGCCTGGAATATAGGGTGTTACAAGAGCCCAAAAGCGTGTACACATATACATACTTAAGCGTAAATTGCGCAAAAACACTCCTCTTTTTGTTTTTTCTCTCTAGATGCTGATGTGTATTATGAACCTACAGTAACTATCACTATGTGCCTAGGCTATAGTATTCAGTACTTATATTCTATACTAATAAAAAAAGCCTGTACTGATCTGAAAGCTGTATTTTTTGCACCCGTGGGCATAAGCCGTAAGGCCCTGTTCACACAGCCATTAAAAGCAAGAATTTGAGGCACATTTTTATTGCTCCTCCAACTTCTAGCAAAGCAGTCTATAGTTGATAATATGGTCATCACACAGTGCTGTTCACATTATCAAAGCATGAAGTGTTTGCATTGCAGTGCTTCTAAGCATCTCAACTCCTTCCATTCAAGTCTATGGTAATGCGCCTGAACGCATTTGCAGCACATTTTAGGCATGTTAGGCCTTGTTTACAACACCCAAACAAATAGGCATCTGGGGCGCACATCAAACGCGCATACAGCATGTGGGGAGCGGTTTTTAATGCACCTATAACATGCGCTAAACGTGCGTCAAACTCTAACAACTTGATTGGTGCTTTTGTTCATCATCAGTATTTTGAGCAAGTGTGAACAAGGCCTAATACCAGGCAGCAGAGCATCACATGAGTTGTACTGATCCCGGTAATAATCACTAAGCTGTCAATATGGTGGGTGAAATGTGTGTATTCAGAGCCCTGAACTGATCACTGGTGCCCACACAATGTTTTTCAGCATCCAGGCATTTCTTTTATATGGATCTGCATGCAGCCCATTTATGGGCTCATGCTTACCCACTTCAGCCCCGGAAGGATTTCCCACTTTAGGACCAGAGCACTTTTTGAGATTCGGCACTGCGTTGCTTTAACTGACAATTGCGCGGTCGTGCAACGTTGTACCCAAATGAAATTAGCATCCTTTTTTCCCTTCCCACAAATAGAGCTTTCTTTTGATGGTATTAGATCACCTCTGCGTAATTTCTGATCGCGGCTATAAACAAAAGAAGAGCGACAATTTTGAAAAAAAAAAACACATTTCTTACTTTTTGCTAAAATACAAATCCAAAAAAAAAATATATGAAAAAACATTTTTTTCCATCGGTTTTGGCCGATTTATATTCTTCCTCATATATTTGGTAAAAAAAATCTCAATCGGCGTTTATTGATTGGTTTGTGCAAAAGTGGCCGCGTGTACGGATGATGAGAATTAATTTATGGGGTTTTTATTTATTTATTTTTTGTTACTAGTAATGGCGGCGATCTGCGATTTTTAGCGGTACTGCGATATTGCAGCAGACATGTCGGACCATTTTGACGCTTTTTTGGGACCATTGGCATTTATACAGCGATCAGTGCTATAAAATGCACTGATTACTGTGTAAATGCCATTGGTAGTGAAGGGGTTAATCTGCAGGGGGCGCTTTAAGGGTGAACTGTGTTCCCTGGGCGTGTTCTAACTGTGTGTGGGCTGCCCTGGCTGGGGGAAGGGGATGATCACGGCTTCCATATACAGGAAGCCTGTGATCATCGCCCTTCCCCCTCTAACAGAACTTAGATCAGAGTTTACTTACACGGACCTCCGTCCTTTCACTGCGGGGGGGGGCATCGCGGGTAGCCGGCGGCGTCGAGTCCGCCCTACCCGCTCCCTGCCCCCCCCCAACACAGCGAGCGCGCCTCTGGTGGCGCGCGCATGCTCACAGTGAGAGATATCGCAGCCGTCGTCATATGACGGCGGTTTGCGATATCGAGCCACTTTTCCGCCGTCAGACGTCGGTCGGCAAGTGGTTACAGCCGCGTAAAAGTTAAAGTGGTTGTATGCCCTAAAATCTTATTTTTACCTAGAGGTAAGCCTATAATAAGGCTTATCTGTAGGTAAAATGAATATCTCCTATACGGTGTAGGAGATATTCACCTTGCATGCAGCCGCTGACGTCAGCAGTGCATGCACAGTGATCTCCCGGCATAGCGCCGGACCTTGCTGGAAAGTAGGGCCCCCGCGAGCATGCGGAGTGACATCTGTGAGTAGCCGGAGCCGCGAACCTGCAGGGATCCCCTGAGGGAAAATGGCAGCTCCCTCTGCGGGGACCGTGCAGCCCTGACGGAGCTTCGTTCTGAGGTAAGTATTTCATAATGAGCTAGTATGCGGTGGATACTAGCTCATTATGCCTTTGCCTTACAGGTTTTTTTTGTTTTTTACATGAGCATACAACTGCTTTAGGCTGGGTTCACACCTATGCAAACTGGATGCAGCTTACAATGCATTCAATTCACAGGACACTTGAAAACACATTGTTTTCAATGTGTCCAGTTCACATAGGTGCGGTGCATTCGCAGCTACCATTGCACAGAAAATGTGTGTGTTTTCTGTGCAGTGCAGTGCAAATTCATTATGTTCAATGGGAACGCGTCTGACACGCAGATGTGTTCCGCACTGAACGGGGTTCTTTCCCCCTGCTCACTGCACCTCCCCCCTCCCTCCCCTGTCAGCCGGTGCGCTGTGAGATCGGACAGGAAACGCTGAACAGCAGCTCCTCTCCTCACAGGCATCGGGGCTTGAATTCGCACCGGACTAGTGTGAATCCAGCCTTAACCTTCCTAGCGGTTTTCCCGTGTCTGACACGGGGTAAAAATTCCCTGCTACTAGCGTTGATCCCGTGTCAGACACGGGGTGAGCTGCAGAGCGCACAGCGAGTGCCTTACCTGCTCCCACGATCCAGCGATGCAGCGATGTTCGCTGTACTCGCTGGGTCTGTCACTTCCTAGTTCCTAGTTCCGCTCTCTGCGACGCAGCGACGCACGGGTGCGGAACTGGGTGGGAATTTCAAAAAATGAAACACACACAGTACATACAGTACACTGTAATCTTATAGATTACATTGCTGTATGAAAACATTTCACATCCCCTTTGTCCCTAGTGGTTTGCCCAGAGCCCTGCATGCACTTTTATATAATAAATGTCATTCTTTCTGCCTGGAAACATGAGAATGTCCATAGCAACCAAAAAGTGTCCCTTTGCGTCAAAAGTGGTTTCTGATCAGCTAGAAAACACCGATAGTAAATAAGAATGATTTGCAGAATTGAGTGATACTGATTTTTGGGGAAATTTATCATCAGCAACTAAAAGTGACGATAGCGACAATTCTGCAACTGAGCAAATTTCTGCGTTTTTGGTTTGATTACATTATTGCATACATTTTATTACTATTATATTATTATTTTTGATAATTATTTTTAGTTATTTATTATATTATAATTTATGATTTCATTTTTTCAAACTTTTTCATACCCGGGATGTCTACTAAACTCTTATTTGGACAGATTTAAGTGAGTTATTCCTAAGAATTACAGGCCTACAATATAAAACGCCAAATTTTCATGCAAAATAATTGTACCGCTTTTGGAACAAAATTCCAGACAGAATCATACCGCCAGGGAGGTTAATAAACTCGAGCCATATTCAGATCCTTAAACAAAGCACAAAAAATCTGTATTAGACCCCTTTCACACTGGGCCATTTTGCAGGCGCTGTGGTGCTAAAAATAGTGCCTGTAAAGCGCCTGAAACCCCTCCCCCCCATTCTCCCCAGTGTGAAAGCCCGAGTGCTTTCACACTGGGGCGGTGTGCTTGCAGGACGAGAAGAAAAGTCCTGCAAGCAGCATAGTTGGGGCGGTGCGCTGAGCGGTGTATACACCGCTCCTACACCGACCCTTCCATTGAAATCAATGGGCGCCACTTCTGAAGCGGGTGAACACCACCTCAGAAGCGCCGAGTGGCGGAGCTTGTAACCCCTTGTTAACCCCTTCTTGGAGGTTAAAAGCGCCCCGCTCCCATCTGCATAGCGGCGCCATAGCGCCGATATAATAGCGGTGAAGCGCCACCACAACTAGCGGAGCTTTGTGCTACAAATAAACAAAGACCGAAAATGTTTTGAAAAAAAAAAAAAAAAGTGTTTCTCCGTTTCTGTCACAAAACTTGGTAAATAAGTACATTTTCTCCATCACTGATGGACATTGATGAGGCAGTGCTGATTGGCACTGATGAGGTGGCACTGATGAGGTGGCACTGACGGGCACTAATGAGAAGGCATTTATATGCAGCAATGATGGGCATTAATAGGCGGTACTGATAAGCAGCACTGATAGGTGGCACTGATATGCAGCACTGATGGGCACTGATATGAAGCATTGACTGACACTGATAAGTGGCACTGATGGGCACTCATAGGCGGCACTGATTGGCACTCATAGCAGGGTTGCCAACCACCAGTAAATTTACTGACAGTTTGTAAAAATCTGTGATTTTTACAACTGTCTGTGAATATCAGGGTCTCATAATTTGTCATGCTGTGCTGATTTTTTAAGTGTAAACCAAGCGAATTATTGATATGGGTATTGTCAGTGTTTCCATATTGTGTATGAATATCAATTGCCTTAGTTTTTAATAAGAGTTCTGTTATTTTTCAGGTTGCCAGTAAAAAAATGTGCTCCGCCAGTAAATTTTCCAAGCTTTGCCAGTAAAAATCGCTGCGAGAGGTTGGCAACACTGACTTATAGGTGGCACTGATTGGTACTGATGGGCAGATGCACAGATAGAGGCCATTTCCCTAGCGGTCTAGGGTGGCATCTGAAGGTGGCAGTGAGTGCCATCCATTTTGGCCACTGTGCCCCTTACCTGGTGGTCTAGGGTGGTCTCCCTGGTGGTCCAGATCCGCTCCCTGGTTGTCCTGGGTGGGTACATCCCTGGTGGTCTAGTGTGGCGATCCGAGGGGGAGCTGCGCTGATAAACCATCAGCACAAGCCCCCCCCCCCGTCAGGAGAGCAGCCGATTGGCTCTTCACTGCTCAGGTCTGCAGACCCAAGTACAGGAAAAGCCGATAAACTGTTCTTCATGTTTACACTGTGACCAGCTGTGATTGGTCATGGCTGATCACATGGTAAAGTGCTTCTGATAGAAGCGCTTTACTGAGATCGGTAATGCGGGGGGTCAGACTGACTCCCCACACCACCGATCGCCGCGATGCACACCCCCCGGGCGCACGCCGGCATGTTATCCTGCTGGACTTCATATGACGCCCAGTCAGGATAACTCAACCACTTCCCGGCCATCATTCTGAATACGGCGGTAGAGAAGTGGTTAAGGGGGTGTGACAGGGGACGCGTCCTATGCCTACATACTTTTGCATTTTGGGAGCTAGAAGAATATTACATGCGTATACGCATATGGATGTTTACAGATGTGTCTATAGGTGTATAAATGTATGCAATATAAGGGCCATATTTGCATTTTTTACACAGGAACCAGGTGCAGACAAACGCACTTTTAAACGCACTATGGATGCATATGTAATAAAAAAGAATGTATTTTAACGAGCCTAGTTTACCCTTTTTAGGTGCTTTCATGTGCATTTTTTGACAAGGAAACGAGCACACATGAACGTACCACAAACGCCCCAATCTCACTGCAAACATGCTGCAAATGCATTACAAACGCATGGAAACACAGATTTGCAAACTGAACACAGATTTTGCAGCGTAAACGAGACCCTTATGGTGGCCATACATGCTTTGATGAATAATCAATTTATTTTCCAATCGGTCTTTCCCAAAAGAAATAATTGACAACTCATTGAATCGGTACGACACACACAGAAAGCGGATTTCGGTCAGTAGTTGGAAGATACGATTGAAAGTTATCACTCACATCTCTGTTTTCATCAGGCAATCTCATAACCCCATCCAAAAACGATTAAATACATGAACAAAGCATGCGCTGCCGACTGATGCAACACGATTGATAACTTTGCGCTCCGTCCGATCGTTCTTTTTAGCGAATTTTGCGCTCTGTCCGATCGTTCTTTTTAGCGAATCTGTTCTATATGGATAGGGAGGGAAGTTGCACCTACTGAATAGTTTGCTGATTCAATTGCTTCGACTGAATCGCACATCGATCGGACAATAAAAATCAAAGCGTGCATGGCCACCAAGATCTATGAATGTCTCCTGGGAAGAGACCGGTGAAGTTAGTGATTTGTAGCATTTGAAGCTTCAGGAAAGCAGAGGTGTAGAGAGATCAGGACGGGGAGAGACTACAGCAGGATCCAGAGAAGAGATACAAAGTTATAGGAAAACAAACTTACCAAAACAGGAAAAGCAGAGCAAATAACAGGAAAGGGGCAGTGCCAGCTCCATGCCAGGGACAGGAGAATGGGGAGGATGGGAGGACTTGTGTGTCCAGGGAGGAGGAGAAGCTGGGAGAGGAACAGACGTGTGTATGGGAGAGGAGGGCCATGTATACAGGAGTGGCTCAGGGAGTACCTGTGTGTACAGAGGAGGGGACTGCCTGTCCATGGAGACTCAGCAGTTCCTCTCACACACAACTTCTCGCTCAGCTGCTTCCGTGAGACTACAAGTCTCAGCATGCTTCAGCTACACCATACTAGGATTAGGATCTAGGATGCAGCAGCTCTGTCCATGCATGCTACACTTCCACATTGACCAGACACTTCTCCTAGGTTTTCACTTCCCTTTGTTATTTTAGTTTTTTTTTTTTTTTTTTTTTTTTAGTTCATGAGGTTACTTGCATTGTATTATTTTATGTGGAACTGTAGGAAAAACTCATTTTTGGGACAGACAGGCTTAGGATCTCACATCCCAATGTAAAATCACACTATACTCTGCTTTAAAATAAATTCCATGGAAGTTTGTATTCTTATCTGAAAAAGTCCCTCCTATTACCATAGCTCCCGAATGTCCCGGATTTCGAGGGACTGTCCCTGATTTTGTGGGACTGTCCCTGACTTGGAGCAAAGTCCCTCTGTCCCTCTTTCCTCCTCATTTTGGTCTGATCTACATACAGTAGTTGTATATAAAATGCACTTTTTATCTTTCAAAAAGTCTTTCCCAGTGCTAAACCTTTCATCCAATTTCTAAATTAGCGCATTTGTAAATCTCAAAAGCCAAAAGGAATATGGTTAATTCTCCTTTAACCACTTCAATACCTGGCACTTAGGCTCCATGCACACTGGACGCTATAGGGCTCTTTCAGCGTCGGGCAGGAGACGCTGCTCACAAAACGTTCTAATTTGCAGTGTTTTGTACGCAGCGTTTTTCGGCGTCTGCGTTTTTTGACGTTTTTTTTTACTTCATTGGCTTCTATTGAGGACTGCAAAAAACGCCAGACGCCGATAAACGCCGGCGTTTTTCGGCGTTTTTTTATTCATTGGCTTCCATTGACTGCAAAAAATGCCAGACGCCGATATACCGGCGTTTAGCGGCGTCTGGCGTTTTTTGTGGTAAGGAGAACGACTTTTGAACGCCAATTCAGATCGTTCAGATAACAGCCCAAAAATGCCACTGCTGATAAAAGACAATAAACGACACATAGGATAACATAAAGTGGCGTTTTTGGGCTGTTAAAAAAAAAATGCCAAAATGACCAAAAACGGTTGTTTTTGAGATACAGTGTGCATGGAGCCTTAGAAGACTTTCCTACCAGACCAATTTTCAGCTTTCAGTGCTGTTGCGCTTTGAATGACAATTGCACGGCCGTGCGACGCTGTACCCAAACAGTTTCTTATAATTTTGTTCCCACAAATAGAGCTTTCTTTTGGTGGTATTTGATCACCTCTGCAGGTTTTATTTTTTGTGCTACAGATAAACAAAGACCGAAAATGTTTTGAAAAAAAAAAAAGCGTTTCTCTGTTTCTGTCACAAAACTTGGGAAATAAGTACATTTTCTCCATCACTGATGGGCATTGATGAGGCAGTGCTGATTGGCACTGATGAGGTGGCACTGATGAGGTGGCACTGACGGGCACTAATGATAAGGCACTTATATGCAGCAATGATGGGCATTGATAGGCGGTACTGATAAGCAGCACTGACTGGCACTGATAGGTGGCACTGATATGCAGCACTGATGGGCACTGATATGAAGCACTGACTGACACTGATAAGCAGCACTGATGGGCACTCATAGGCGGCACTGATTGGCACTTATAGGTGGCACTAATTGGTACTGATGGGCAGATGCACGGATAGAGGCCATTTCCCTAGCGGTCTAGGGTGGCATCTGAAGGTGGCAGTGAGTGCCATCCATATTGGGCACTGTGCCCCTTACCTGGTGGTCTAGGGTGGTCTCCCTGGTGGTCTAGATCCGCTCCCTGGCGGTCCCTGGTTGTCCTGGGTGGGTACATCCCTGGTGGTCTAGTGTGGCGATCCGAGGCGATAAACCATCAGCACAAACCCCCCCCCTGTCAGGAGAGCAGCCGATCAGCTCTCCACTGCTCAGGTCTGCAGACCCAAGAAGAGGAAAAGCCGATAAACTGCTCTTCATGTTTACACTGTGACCAGCCGTGATTGGTCATGGCTGATCACATGGTAACGTGCTTCTGATAGAAGCACTTTACTGAGATCGGTAATGCGGGGGGTCAGACTGACTCCCCACACCACCGATCGCCGCGATACACACCCCCCGGGCGCACGCAGGCATGTTATCCTGCTGGACGTCATATGACGCCCAGTCAGGATAACTCAACCACTTCCCGGCCATCATTCTGAATACGGTGGTAGAGAAGTGGTTAAGGGGGTGTGACAGGGGACACACCTACATATGTATGCCTACATACTTTTGCTGGTAGGTGTCCCTCATTCCCATCTCAAAAAGTTGGGAGGCATGTATTACTCTTGGTCGCCTCCAAACCTCCAGATCCCTTTTTTTTCCTGCTGTGATCCCACTTCCTGTTAGAGGGTGACTACGTTCCTTCTTCATGGTCTCACTGTATGTAGGGACATAGCCACCTCCACTTGTTCACCCCTGAGATGGGCTGGGGATTAAGGGATTTTTAGTGTACATAGAGCAGTGCACAAGACCGCAGCTAATGTGCATCACTTGTTCCCAAGAAACCAAACTGAGGAGGAGAGGTTCAGTAGCTCATGGAGGATGTTTCAAGGGGGCAGAAAAATATAAAGCTGGCCATATGCTGGCGGAATTTTGATCAGTGTGTGGGCTTCCCTGCGTAACAGAAGTTGCTGTACTTCTGTACCACTATCTTAACATATCCTATGCCTGTGGAGATGTGCCACAGATCTTAGTGACCTATGGCACATCTGCCCACTTGCAGGGAAACCTCACACATGCACAGATGTGCTGCTGGTCTCTGACAGGTCACAGAGACTTGTGTGTGTGCTGAATGCTATGGAGCGCATGCGTCCATCAGTAAGCCTACTCTCTGGAATGTGGAAAGTGGACATCCCAGGAGGTAGTGGGGGTCCCTACATCATTCTTGCCTAGGTAAGACAAAGCAGAGAAGAAGGTGCTTCTAAGTGCAGTATTAAAACACTTAAGTAACAAGGAAGGGTTAAAAACACTTACAAGATGGGTGTGAAAGGCAGGCATATCAATGAATCCATAACATCTAGCGGGATGCCTCCTGTGAGTTAAGATAGCTGCGGGTGGAAGTTCCAGCCGACCAGCGCTGGGAAACACCTGTCTCTCTGGATGCTTCCATGCTGTCAGGACCAGCGTGGAACCATCCAGGCTGACATCACGTCCGTCTGCCTGGATTCCATGCCCTCCATCTTTTATGGTCCGACCGCTGGTGGGATGGAGCTTAAACCTGCAGCTCGTAAGGAGGCATCCCACTGGACGTTATCAATTCATTGATTTGATTTGATTGATTGACTTCTATCTAGTAAGTGTTTTTAACCCTTCCTTGTCATTAAAGTGTTTTATTACTGCACTTAGAAGCGCCTTCTTCTCTGTTTTGTTTTTCCTGTGCTTCCCTCTTCTGAAGTGCTGCTGTGGTGCATTAATCACATTTCAAGAGCCAATCATGTCCAGTTTGTTAAATTCTCCTTGTTATCCAGAGCACCCTATTCTCCACACTCCTTGCCTAGGCAAGAAAGCAGAGTGTTCTTTCTGTAACATGCACCATACCAGCCATCGTAGAATACACCGCTGCCACACCGCTGTAAAGATGCGGCTTGCAGGACTTTTTTTTACCGCTCGCAAGCACACCACCCCAGTGTGAAATCACTCGGGCTTTCACACTGGGGTGTATTGGGGGGAGTTTTTCAGGCATTTTTTAGTCGCTCCTTCTTGGTGTGAAAGAGGTCTAACCAAAGAGATTTCTATCTATACAGCGTGGGGCTGTCCCTGACACCCACAAAACATAAGCACATTGCAAACCTTGTTTTTAGAGTCCAATTTAGCACACAGAGCTCTCTCAGCTTTCTCCCTCTGAGATCCAGGATAGAGCTCTCCTCTGTTCTCTTCCTGGTCATTAAATGCAGGTGGAGAGGAGTTTGAGTGGACCAGAAAGTCAGGACCGGAACCAGCTCTGCCTCGGTGGCCAGCAAAACCCGGGTCGGACTCGCGCTAATCGCCTCAAAATGATCGCATGTGAGGCGGCATGTATCGCCCGTCCATTGTGGTGCCTCGCATAGCGTCACAGTATGTGTGTAAGATAGGGACCTTAGAATGTAAGCTCCTTGAGGGCAGGGAGTGATGTGAATGTACAATATACATGTAAAATGCTGCGTAAATTGTCGGTGCTGTATAAATACTTGTAATAAATCATGTGTATTGCACTTCTGAACAAATATGGATTTTAAACTTTTAGCTATAACCCACCTTGGCCATGGGCTCTTATGTATAGGGAGTTCATGATGAACCATTGAGATGGTTTTCATGCAGTGGCTAGCTTTGCAAATAATATTGTTTGTAGATACACATCTAGGGGTTCTAAAACCCCCTTACATTTTTCTTGATCTGGGCATTGGCACTAATAAGCTTTATTTTTTTTGTTTAATATACGGTAACTATTTTGTTCTTTGGCTGAGTAGTTGTTTTTTTCCTTTTTTGAGATGGACTTTTTAGGTGCAGCACGGACCAGTTTTATGTCTGACATTCACAAGCCAATTGTACTTCTTTTGGTAAAAATGAGGATATTTAGGTGTATGATAAGAAGACTTTTAAAAAAGAAATCTCATCTGCATTGGCTTTTCAAAAGTACATTCAGGAGGATATAAACCCTTTGGGGCAACATGTAGAGTTGCTTCCCACTTTGAGAAAACTCTCTTTGGAGTTTAAAAAATTGGAAGTTCTGGTGAAGTGTAGTATTGATTTGATGGCACTCCTTATCACTCAATATAAAAAAAGAGATGGAATCACTGAATACTGAGCTAAACTCATTAAATTCCCAGTTTAATCACCTTTGGGTCCATGCATCCTTAAATTGCAAATGGAAGGAGTTGAATGATTATTTGAAAGTACTCAACAGAGATATAATTACTAAAAAGCAATCTAAAGTTACTAAGATAAGTTTGCTTTTTTACGGAAGGTTTCACCTACAAATTGTTTGGAGCACCCTCTGGAAGAAATCATGGTATGCAAAGAACCAATTTACAAACACGATCTAACATTGATTAAAGTACTAAATCTGACTCTTCTGCCTCCTCTTCTCATTTTCAGCAGTCTTGGCACCACACAACACCTTTTCACCTATCACGCCTGGGTGAACGTAAGAGAACCCATTATGTTGGTGGGTACATTTATGATTTAACCCACTCTAAGAAAGGTCCAGACATTAATCAGTAATTTAGTCCACAGGTTTCCAATCCACACACAGGTGAACAATCTCTTGAGGGTGGTTCCACTCTGGTAAAAACTGGTTTGACACTTACAGTAAGCCAGCCATAGATGGTTCAAATCTCGGCTAGTGCAGCAGGAACTGGCCAAGATTCGAACCATGTATGGGCTGAATGTACCCAAGTTGATTGATCGCTTAACTTGGGTACAATGAGCCTGTAGGATTTTACATGCGATTATTGCAAGCGATGTATGTATGTATTGACCCTTACATCCTACTTACCCCCTGTCCTACTCCTCAGTCAGTGACACAGAATTAAATATTGCTTATATAACCCCTTACAAACCCCTTACAAACTTACTCCAGCGGAGGAGTTAGTCCTCCATTTATGTCTCAGCTTTTGTCCCTCTGGTCCACCTAACAAAATGGAGATTATCTAGGACTTTATTTGCCTGCAATCTGATATTTAAATTTACGTTTGACCAAGAGAGACAACAACTGAAAATAGAGAAGGAATTATCTGAATCAGTTAAACACTTCAGTAGGGAGTATTTCCGTGCCCTATGGGATTTAATGCTACAATATGCATGGGAAAGGCCCTTTGGACAAAGATTTCCCCACTCAGACAGATTAATTTCCAGTTTCTTATTTCAATTTAAAATCACAAAATTTTCCAAAATTGACTTATCTACCAGTCCAAATGTATGGACCTTTCTATGCCAAACAGTGAAGGACATTAAACAGCTAACCTTATCTCCAGCCCCCCAACCTATCAGCTTCACAAACACATGCTCTATTTGAGTTAGACCATCACACTGATATGGTCATATAGTCTTTGGATAAGGGGGAAAAAGTTTGTCATTATTACTGACATGTGCCTGGATGTACTGAACAACACTGTCTGGTATAGGCCCATACATTCAGAATGTGTGGAAGGAATCGCTACATTGACGACCTTTTGGTCATTTGGACAGGTCAGATGGCGGAGTTAGAGGCGTTTATGGCACGGTTGAAAAAAAATCCAAATTCGACCTTAAATTTAGTGTGAATTAGAATACTCAGAGAATTTTGTTCTGTGGTGATGGCCATCTTGCCACAGACCTTTACCAAAACCAACGGCAGGGAACGCTTTACTCCATGCCTCTAGTTCACATCCTATGCCATTAAAGTGGAGTTCCACCCAAAAGTGGAACTTCCGCTTTAAGGGAAGATGACCCCCTGACATACCACAATTGACATGTAAATTTTTGGGGGGGTGGGACTGGGGACCCAGGTCCCTCTTCCTCTCCTGGCGCCGCGGAGCCAGAAGGAAGTTCACCTCCCCCCCTCTGGATTGAGAAACTCAGTGCCTGGTCTCAATGAAATGTGCTGTGTACTCCTTTGTGGACTTATTATTCAATTTGAGACCCCTCTAATGAGACTGTACATATGATTTTTGTTTTAGGTTGTACAGCTCTAGCAGCTTAGAGACAAACTTTCTAACACTGTGGGGTTCGGTGGCATTTACGAGGGGGCACCAGTGAAATTTGGAATATCTCTCAATGTTTCCCAAGTATATACACTGAACACAATTATAAACGCAACACTTTTGTGTTTGCCCCTATTTATCATGAGCTGAACTCAAAGATCTGTGACTTTTTCTATGTACACAAAAGGCCTATTTCTCTCAAGTATTGTTCACAAATCTGTCTAAATCTGTGTTAGTGAGCACTTCTTCTTTGCTGAGATATTCTATCCACCTCACAGGTGTGGCATATCAAGATACTGATTAGACAGCATGATTATTGCACAGGTGTGCCTTAGGCTGGCCACAATAACTCTCACTCTAAAACATGCAGTTTTATCACACAGCACAATGCCATAGATGTCGCAAGTTTTGAGGGAGCATGCAATTGGCATGATAACTGCAGGGATGTCCACCAGAGCTGTTGCCCTTGAATTAAATGTTCATTTCTCTACCATAAGCCGTCTCCAAAGGTGTTTCAGAGAATTTGGCAACTGGCCTCACAACTGCAGACCATGTGTAACCACACCGGCCCAGGACCTCCACATCCAGCATCTTCACCTCCAAGATCGTCTGAGACCAACCACCCGGACTGCTGTTGCAACAATCGGTTTGCATAACCAAAGAATTTCTGCACAAACTGTCAGAAACTGTCTCAGGGAATCTCATCTGCATGCTCGTCGTCCTCATCGGGGTCTGGACCTGACTGCAGTTCGTGGTCATAACTGACTTGAGTGGGCAAATGCTCACATTCGCTGGCACTTTGGAGAGGTGAATCCCAGTTTTCACTGTGCAGGGCAAATGACAGACATTGTGTATGGCGTTGTGTAAGCGTTTTGCTGATGTCAACGTTGTGAATCGAGTGGCCCATGGTGGCGGTGGGGTTATGGTATGGGCAGACGTATGCTATGGACAACAAACACAGGTGAATTTTATTGATGGCATTTTGAATGTACAGAGATACTGTGAAGAGATCCTGAGGCCCATTGTTGTGGCATTCGTCCACGACCATCACCTCATGTTGCAGCATGATAATGCACGGCCCCATGTTGCAAGGATCTGTACACAATTCTTGGAAACTGAAAACATCCCAGTTCTTGCATGGCCAGCATACTCACTGGACATGTCACCCATTGTGCATGTTTGGGATGCTCTGGATCGGCATATACGACAGTGTGTTCCAGTTCCTGCCAATATCCAGCAACTTCGCACAGCCATTGAAGAGGAATGGACCAACAATCCACAGGCCACAATCAACAACCTGATCAACTCTATGCGAAGGAGATATGCTGCACTGCGTGAGACAAATGTTGGTCACACCAGATACTCACTGTTTTTCGGACCCCCCCCCCAATACAGTAAAACTGCACATT
>BLSH010425067.1:14993-26715 GCA_018402905.1 Glandirana rugosa
GTGGAATTATTTTACCCTTACCAACCACTATAATTGAAGGACAAACACCGTGATCTTGAAAAGTTTCCCCCCTCACATATACTAATGTGCCACAAACAGGAAGTTAATATCACCAACCATTCCCATTTTATTAAGGTGTATCCATATAAATGGCCCACCCTGTATATAGGATAGGATATGGGATAAATTTCTTGTTTTCACCATCTTTCATCCTTTGTTGCATCTCAGTGCTGCTAATCTTCTGCACCTGTTAGCAACAACAATTGGACTACATGCATGTACTCCAGCAAATACTCCACATCATTTCTAACAGTGGATTTACCGATAGTGACATTGGTGTGTAGACTGGGCCTAAGGCCTATGGTACCCAATCAGGGAGGAACCACACCAGTCTTTGATGTTATAATTTATTTTGTATGTTGGCTATAGGTTAGCGGTATTGAATAAAGACACTTTACAAAGGCACTGGTATTAGACAATACACTGAGCAATTGGTACATTTGTACAGTATCACTAGGCATGAGCCTGTATTATGGCTTCCGCTGGAGCGGTGGCAGTTTGCAGTGTTCTGGCATGGTACTCTGATATAGAGGAGAGCCCCACATTACTGGTCTGAATACCGGAACTTTCCCTCAGCACAGGCCTTGCCCCTGAGCTGACTATACTTGCCAGGAACCTGTCCCTGCACTATGCACTCTCCCTATCAAGTGGGGTCTCTGTTCCTGTCCTACCACTTGCTCCAGGAGCGCCCGAATGACGGAGGAACAAAAATGTATAACATCCCGCACCCAGATGGCTGCCAAAGGTCCCCAGAAGTTGCAGCGTCCAATTAGACAGCTGATACCTCTGAGGCACCTACGGAGTCTCTGAAGGAACATTTTCCTTGAAAGTCTCCAGGCCATCGGTATAATGGCACAGTGCCACCTACTGCACAGAGGGAAACCTGCACCTGCCTAGAAGTGGACTATGCTTGTACAATTTTTAAGTGGCACAACTGTTTGTAGTCTGCATTGGGAGAGCACACGACAGGGCAACAATGCAAGA
This sequence comes from Glandirana rugosa, assembly GCA_018402905.1. Lineage (NCBI taxonomy): Eukaryota > Metazoa > Chordata > Amphibia > Anura > Ranidae > Glandirana > Glandirana rugosa. The sequence goes on from BLSH010425067.1 coordinate 16,038, forward strand.
GCACTATTTGAAGACATGTATAAGGCTGTGTTCACACATGTGCGGTGCGAATTGAAGCTCTGTTTTCACGGCTAATTAACAAAGTAGTTGTTCAGCGTTTCAGGTCCGTTTTTGATCAGGATCAGGCAAGGTTTACATCAGTATCAGTTCGGGATTTTATTCTGTTCACAACTGAATGACATGTGCGATTTAGAAGCATTCCCATAGAAGTCAATGGGCCTGAATTCACACCTGAGCCAGACCGCACTGCTCAGAAAACTGACAAGACTCTTTTTCAATGCGCACTGAATTCGCACCCCGGCCGCACCGGACATATGTGAACAGGCACAATAGAAAGCAATGTTCTTTCATGTGTCATGCGAATTGGATGCTGTATAAGCCGCATACAATTTGCATAGGTGTGCACCCAGCCTAAAGTTTTTTTACCCTATAAAAGGAAGAGACACCACAATGTCCTTATGGCAGGATTACCTGGTTTTACTTTAATCAAACCCGCAGATTTAAAAATACTGAATATGACTTTAAAATGACATTAAATCGTGTTAATGCGTATATGAGATTTTAGTGATTAGATTTGCATGTAATTTGAAGTTATATTAAAGTCTTTTTTGGAAAAAATAAAAAAGAGGTTTAACTTACCTGCTCTGTGCAATGGTATTGCAAAGAGCTACCCCGAACCTCCTCTTCTGGAGTCCCCCGCCGGCGTTCTCTGCTCCTCCTCTCCTGCGCATGCCCCTATAGTAAACCATGTGCTGAGGGGGCACACATGCGGGCGCACTCCCGAGCTGGGCTGTGCATATCTATAGAAACACACTGCGTGGCTCAGCCACACCCCCTATTCCCTCCTGACAGGATTTGACTAGCAGCAGCAGCAGGAGCCAATGGTTCCCACTGCACTCAGCAAAGCCAGTGAGACTGGGATGAGGGGAGAGAAGAGATGCACCCAGGCACCATTTTTTTACTTTAATGCAGGAATTGCATTAAGGTAACAAAAAAGTTTACCCAGAAGAATGGGGCAGCTGGGGTTATCTCATTCTCACCTAGGCAAGAAAAGAGGAAGTGCCAGCTGGGCACTGAAAAAAATATATTTCAAAACAAAAAAAAATGCTCAATTATGTGAAAGGAGGGGGATAATGTATTATAATGTGGAAAGTACTGCTTTAACATTTGAGTACAGGTTTACTTTAAATTTGGGCTCTTTTATTGCTACTGTCCAAGCCATAGAATCCAAAGCCAGAATGTAGACAAAACCTATCAATCTCTTCTGTGTCGACCTTTTCTACTGACATTTTGTGCAAAATGAGAATTATTATAAACACATGGTGCTGTTCTCCAGTTTTGCACTGGCAGAAGCCTACTGCACGCCCTCTGTTCCTGGAGGATGAACAATATGCAGAGACGCAGAGATACTGATCCGTTTGGATCGTCTGTGAAAGGAACTGATATTTGCCTGTGGTTGCAAGTATAAGTGACTGAAGTGCAAAAAAAAAAAAAAACCCGCCAGCTGGGGATGCGTTCTCCTGACAGTTTAGAGGCTTTCCTCACTTTGTGTGAAGCCTTCATTATATTGCAGATTACATAATTACACCAAACAATTTATTTGTTTATGGTGCTGACATATTGTACAGCACAAGACATTAAACTATTTATATAAGTTGCAGGGCACGAAGAAGCTTACACTCGAATATCCCTCCCATAGTTATAAATGCACAGACAACAGGATCTCTTTGTTTAAAAAACAATTAATTAACCTCCAGTCCGTAAAGGGAAAATGTCAAACTACCATTGCTTCTTCATCCCTAGTGCTGTACATGTTTCTGAATCCCAAAGGCTGACACTCTTTGTTTGCTTCACTCCTCTCTCTACAATTAAGCAGATGAACCCAGACACCTTTAGGCTCCATGCACACTGGACCCTATAGGGCTGTTTCAGCGTCGGGCAGGAGACGCTGCTCACAAAACGTTCTATTTGCAGTGTTTTGTAAGCAGCGTTTAGCGGCGTTTAGCTGCGTTTTTCGTCATCAGCGTTTTTTGGCTTTTTTTTTTTTACTTCATTGGCTTCCATTGACTGCAAAAAACGGCAGACGCCAATATACCGGCGTTTAGCGGCGTTTAGCGTTTTTTGTGGTCAGGAGAACGACTTTTGAACGCCAATTCAGGGCGTTCAGATAACAGCCCAAAAACGCCACTGCTGATAAAAGACAATAAACGACCATGTGTGCATGGACACATAGGATAAAATAAAGTGGCGTTTTTGGGCTGTTAAAAAAAAGCGCCAAAACGACCAAAAACGGTCGTTTTTGAGATACAGTGTGCATGGAGCCTTAAAGTGTCATTTAACCCACATCATAAAAAAACTATCAATAAATGGTGCATTATTATTATTATTATTATACAGGATTTATATAGCGCCGACAGTTTGCGCAGCGCTTTACAATATTAAGGTAGACAGTACAATTACAATACAATTCAATACAGGAGGAATCAGAGGGCCCTGCTTGTTAGAGCTCACAATCTAGGAATTACAAGCTGTTCATACTCACTCACTCAGTCACTATGAGATTATTTTATGTATTCTGCAAAAAAGCCTGGTTGATCCTGCTGTCCTCTATCTCCTCCTTCTGTTCATGTCCCGAATTCAGCTAGGGATTTTACAGCTGTGGTGGCAACTCTGCACATGCTCAGTTTTCAGTGAGTGTGTATGCTGAGCATTTCCTCCTTCTCACGTCTGAGCAGCTAATGTGACTATAGAGTCACACATGTGGGCGTATACACAGTGGTAAATGACAGCCTACTCCCTCCCTCCTCCTCCTCCATGCCCATTAACCAGCTAAAGTAAACACAATGGGGGGTGGGATATTACATGTAGATTGATGGAGGCTTCACATTCCTGTTATTCTATGACATAGGTTTGGAGGGACGTGGCACAGCCTGTGACTGGCAGATATCCGCCCACACCAAAAAATTGCCAAAAAATAATAAAGATATGATTTTAAATATATACAGTATTTGTATGACAATGAAAACAGTTTATTAATATTAACTATTTATTTCTACTTTTAGTTAAGTGGCTATTTAAAGTTCCTTTCTCATGCCCCTCAGTATAGTTCACATACCTAAATGCCTACCTTTATCCCAACTCCAGAGATCTTCAGTAGGGAATAGCTTGGTCTGAATCTGCACTCAGTCTGAACACAGTTCCTTCATGGGAAACTGTGACAGGATCACATGTCCACCCATGCCCATCGTGGACATCCCCACCCTGCAAATGTGTGCTGCTTGTGACATAATTTAGCTAATATTGCCCGTGGCCATTATAAGTCAATGACAATGTCATTGTCATAAAATGGCCATGTGGCTATATATGTCAAGAGCATCCCCACTCCAATGTATAGGCATAGCCACAGTTGATTGCCCCAGCAGAACAGCTAACTTACGGATTCCGCATCCCTGAACTTGAGTGTGTGGCCCCTCCTGCTCCGTTTAGCCTTTGCATAAAATTGTGTATGAGCACCACTCACCCAATTCATTCCAATGGCAGGGACTGTACTTTTCTCTAGGGCTGGAGCTGCCAAGAGTATGACCACAGTCATAGGAATGAATAGAATGAACAGCACACATGTGCAGAAGGTGCAGCCAAGACTGTTTTTGCACAAGGTTGCGTGGAACCAGAAGGGCCATACACCCAAGATCTCTGAACTGAAGGTAAATACAGTATATAGGTATGTGGCTCATGCTGTAAAGACTGATGATTTTATGCAGGTACAGCCAGTGGTGTATGTTGGTTTTGTGCTGCCCTAGGCAAGGCTAAAATCGGGGACCCCTATGTAAATTTGCCACACCCCTTCCTCTTTAAGACCCACCCCTTCATCTGTAAACCCCACCCCTTCCTCTTTAGGCCCCACCTTTTATTAGATGGCTGAACGCTTTTGGGGGCCCTTCCATTTCTTCAGTCAGTCTCTGGTGGACTGTGTGGGGTCTCCGGAGGGCTGTGTGGACTTTCAAGTGGCTGTGTGGGGTCTCCGGTGGGCTGTGTGGACTTTCAAGTGGCTGTGTGGGGTCTCCAGTGGGCTGTGTGGACTCTCAAGTGGCTGTGTGGTGTCTCCGGTGGATGTGTGGGGTCTCTATTGGGCTGTGTGGGGTCTCTGGTGGACGTGTGGGGTCACTGGTGCATGTGTGGGGTCTCTGATGGGCTGTGTGGGGTCTCTGGTGGGCTGTGTGGACTTTCAAGTGGCTGTGTGGGGTCTCTGGTGGACTGCATGGGGTCTCTGGTGGTGGCTATGTGGTCCAAACATGAATGAACCCTGGGCCCTGAGATCTAAGGGGTTACATTCTTAGATCTCAGGACTTCATGTTTGGACTTGTAGTCCTGCACTAGTTGGGGGAGTGTCATGTCCTCAACTCTTGTTGAGAGTTAGGAGGTCACTTTTGGGGGGGTCACATCCCCTAAGTTCCAGCATGAACCCCTTAGATCTAAGTATGTGACTCCCTCCAAAATTGAAAACTACAAGTCCCAGCACGAACACCTGAGATCTAAGAATGTAACCCCTTAGATCTCATGGGTTCACGCCTAGGACCTGTAGTCCTTCACTAGTTGAGGGGGCAGGGGGGTGTCACATCCTCCTGAGGGGCTCATGCTGGGACATGTAGTCCTTCACTTTTGGGGGGCCCTGAAAAGTGAAGGACTACAAGTCCCAGCATGAACCCATCTTCTTTGCCACTCTCAGTTCCCTTCTTCCCCTCAGAGTATGTCGCAGTGGAGGCCCAGAAGGTGGGTGGACCATAGAGAGCACCTGGTGCGGAGTAGATGGAAGTTAAATCCTCCTCCGATTTGAATTCTGGGGCCACCTTGGGCCCCCTCTGCAGGGCGGGGAGTCATGGCCGTGACGTTACTGATTGCTAGATGCTAGGCGGCTCTAGCAGCCAGTAGAGCCTCAGTCAGCGGTGAAGGTGAGGGGGCTGGGGCAGAGGCGGAGCCAGAGCCAGTGATATGGCGGCTCTCAGTCTGGTAAATCTGCGCCTCTGTGGTGGCCTATTTTTGGGGAATGTCTGATCAGCGGCCCAGTCCGACCGCTAGTGTCCCTTCTAAGGGTGGGCAGGAGGAAGGGTGGGGGCAATGAGCTATTTATGCCTCTCAGTTCTCACTAACATCAATGATCATTTTAGCTATCTGAAAGGGGAAAATTCATCCCAATGACCACAAGTGTAATGAGCATTCTTCCCACTGACCATGATACCAACGTATCATGAGTTTGTATGCAGGTGCAAAGGTCGTTGGGAAAAAAATGGACTTTAACGGCACTTCCAATTTCATAAAAATTCTATTTATTGATTCACATTAAAAGCTTCTTAAGGGTATCAAAATACATCTATACTGACATTACATTAATAAAATAATAGCCATAACAGTGTAATTGGTAGCCCCTGGGAATACCCAACGCTCATTGTGCAACAGCAACAGGGACTTGTAGTTCTAAATAGTCCACATCCAGGGATTCCATTTCACTGTTTCATGCAGAAAATGCTCTACATGTTTCACGACGATTCAGTCGCTTCCTTAGAAGCATGTATTCTATCGAAAAGACATATATAAGTTACTCATAATCCAAACAGTCTACTTTCTCCACTGAAGATGGCACTCTTCCGCAGTGGCACTGCAGTTGGTGAGGGAGTCAAGAGTAACATAGTTCCTCTATGGTTTTCTGGGTCACTGGGAAAGCTATCCAATTGGATGCCATGTGACTTTAGCAACCATCTTGGAACAGCCAGAGCCTATTTAACGCCCTTGCTCCCAAGTTTGGCGCACATTTTGCGAGTGGGTAGAGTAGGGACAGGTACCCCATCTGGTAGGGACAGCACTAGGGGCAGGGAAAGGTTCTTGACAAGGAGGGAAAGCTTAGGATTTCTCTGGACATCTTCCTGCTTGAGCACGAGACAACCAGGCCGCATTCTGCCCCTCTCAGCAGGAACATTCAGGTTGGCTGAAACCTGCTCTCTGCACACTGTTGGACCTATGAGTGTTCCTGGCTGGGCTGACTTCCCACCGGGTTTATTGTGAACTCTCTTTGCATTATTTCAATACAAGTTTTTCATTGTATTTGGACTGTGTGTGTTATTACTGCTGCACCGTGCATCACTCCACCTACAAGTTGTAGTTATAGTCATTTTAAGCAGGGGTTCTCTGAGACCGCAAAGTTATTTCAAGGGTTCCTCTTTGCTGAAACAGTTGAGATACAATTGCAAATCATTAGTATTCTGTATCACTAGAGGAAATTTTAGAGACAAGGGGTCCCTTAATGGTACTACCATAGGGCCCCATTACATATACATACATCCCTGCCAGTAAATATATTTTCCTTCTATACAAGAGTATAGAAGAAAAGCCGTGTCACTTCAAACAAGAAGTAACCTTGTCATTGCACATTATAAGGATGTCTTTGACAAAGCTTCCACCACCAGGGTAGCTGATTAGGATTTCCTTTTTTTAGTACGTTAAACGTTCCTAATAAAGACATCGCTTATATACGTTTCTGCAGTTGCCTTCTTTGATTGGTTCTGAATGACGTAAATACCCTTTTATTTTTGTTTCTTGGAAATTTTTGCCATCTTCCAATGTTGCCTTAATCCAGCTCTGACTTCAACATATTGATCACCAGGATCTTTACTCACCCTGCCCTAATATGACTCACCTCCATTAATGTCATACATCGAGAACAATTTGTTCTGCAGTTTAATAGAATGACCGTGCCATATCCAGAAACCACAACAGCCCTGTAATAGATAACAGTGTTATTACTTAATGTGTTAAGACTGAAGCCCATTTATTTCCTGATACCGTAATGTTTTCAGCAGAACGGACAGGGCCACAGGCTGTGCTCTGTTTCACACATGTCCATAATCATGACACACACTGGCCTCCAGGCACACATGACACACATTTGCAGTAAACCATCCATTAGCGGTCCATGCCTTACCATTAGATTTATGGGGGCAATCAGACATTTTTAGAATTATATTCTACACAATTCTTTCTGTGTCTTCTCTGGGCTGATCATTTCAGAATATCTTGTCTATAGCTTTTTATGGTGGTGATCCACTTTACGGTATAAACTATGCCTGACTTAGGCTGCCCATGCACTTAAAGTGACACTAAACTCCAGTTTAACAAAAAAAATGTATTCAAGTATATAATCCTTAACCCCTTCCTTACCGGGCACTTAAACCCCCCTCCTGCCCAGACCAATTTTTGGCTTTCAGCGCTGTCGCATTTTGAATGACAATTGCGCGGTCGTGCGACGTTGTACCCAAATAAAATTTGCGTCCTTTTTTTCCCAAAAATAGAGCTTTCTTTTGGTGGTATTTGATCCCCTCTGCGTCATTTCTGATCGCCGCTATAAACAAAAAATGAGCGACAGTTTTGCAAAAAAGAACAATATTTTTTACTTTTTGCTAAAGTACAAATCCAATAAAAAAATTATTCATCGATTTTGGCCGATATATATTCTTCTACATATTTTTGGTAAAAATAAAAATCGTAATCGGCGTATATTGATTGGTTTGCGCAAAAGTTATCGCGTCTACAAACTGGGAATTGATTTATGGCGTTTTTATTATTATTTTTTTTTTTACTAGTAATGGCGGCGATCGGCGATCTGCGATTTTTATCGGGACTGCGATATTGGGGCGGAAATGTCGGACATTTTTTACACATTTTTGGGGCCAATGACATTTATACAGCGATCAGAAATTTAAATGTCATTACTGTATAAATGTCATTGGCAGTGAAGGGGTTAACCAGCAGGGGGCAGTGAAGGGGTTAAATATGTTCCCTGGCTGTGTTCTAACTGTGGGGGGGCAGGGCTGGCCGGGACATAACAGATCTAACTGATCCCAGTGACAGGGATCAGTAGATCTGTCATGTCCCCTGTCACAGAACGGGGAACCGCCGTGTTTACAACGGCGGTTCCCCGTTCTGAGGCTCCTGAAAGTGATCGGCGGGTCTCGGGCGGACATCGAGTCCGCCCAGCCCACGGGCACGCTCGCGCAGCGTGCGGCGCGCGCGCGCCGCTGCTGCCGCCAGGGGGCGCGCAGGAGCATGCGCAGTGGAGGACGTCCATGGACGTCCTCCCGGCATTTCAAGTCCGCGCTGGAGCCGTATTTCGGCAATAGCGCGGACCTGGAGTGGTTAAAGTAGAACTATAGGCAAAACCTTTTTTTCATTTTGGATAGAGTAAGAGGGATAGAGTAAGTAGAGATTTATTTTCACTTCCTGTCCCATAGCTCAACAGGAAGCGATAAGAAATCCCTGCAAATTAAGGGAAATCCTTGGGGTCCTCAGGTCACCAGAACTAGTGTCCCCACTGGAAGATTTCCCCTCTATTACTTTTCTGGGGACATCCCAAAATTTGGGATTTTCTTTTACTTTCACTGATGTAGCCATGTTCTCCCTTGGGAGTGGCTGGAAGTTACGATTCACCTGCCTGCTGCCCTCAATCACACCATATCCACACATCCGGAGTCATGGAACAGGCCGGTAATTTGTTTTGTTGTTTTATTTAGGCGATAAACTTTGATAGGGAGAAGGGATAACTGTGGGATGCCCAAAGAATTAGATCACGGGACCTTCTATATACACTGCAGTATATACACTCCAACTTTCTCCAGCACAGACACTTGCTCAGGCCTAGGTGAAAAATGATGTCATACACCCCAGGAGTCTTCATGGGCATTTTTTTTCTTTCATCTGGGGGAGGGGCTTTCTCAGCTAAACACACCCTCCTACCTGCTGGGGGTGTTTTTAACCACTTGCTTACTGGGCACTTAAACCCCCCTCCTGCCCAGACCAATTTTCGGCTTTCAGCGCTGTCGCATTTTGAATGACAATTGTGCGGTCGAGTGACGTTGTACCCAAACAAAATTTTTATCATTTTTCCCCCATAAATAAAGCTTTCTTTTGGGGGTATTTAATCACCTCTGCGTCATTTCCTGAACAAAACAAAAAAAGAGCGACAATTTTGCAAAAAAAAACAATATTTCTTACTTTTTGCTAAAATACAAATCCAAAAAAAAAGAAAAAAATTATTCATCAGTTTTGGCCGATATATATTCTAATACATATTTTTAGTAAAAAAAATCGCAATCGGCGTTTATTGAAGGGGTTAACCTGCAGGGGGCAGTGAAGGGGTTAACTGTGTTCCCTAATTGTGTTCTAACTGTGTGGGGGATGGGCTGGCTGGGACATGACAGATCTCACTGATCCCAGTGACAGGGATCAGTAGATCTGTCATGTCTCCTGTCACAGAACGAAGAACCCCCGTGTTTACATCGGCGGTTCCCCGTTCTGCAGCTCTGTCAGGCTAACGCGGGTCTCGAGCGGACATCGAGTCCGTCTGACCCGCGGGCACGCCTATGCAGCGTGCGACAGCCACGGGCGCATGCCGCCGCCGCTGAGTGCGTGCCGGGAGCGTGCACAGGGGACAACATCCATGGACGTCGTCCCGGAAATTCAGATCCACGCTGAAGCCGTACTTCGGCAATAGCGCGGATCTGAAGGAGTTAAAGTGATTCCTCAACAAAATAAAGCATGGAGACATGGATGGATGAGTTTGCTTTAAAAATTATAAATTAATTATATAGCCTTTACCAGCGATTTGGCTAGTGACCTCTCACCAACTTTCTGCGTTAGTAGGTGCCCCCCCGTATATTGGATGAAACATAGCTGCAGTGTCCTTCCCTTTGGTCAGGCAGAAGGCTCCACCAACACCCATGGCTCTATTCAATGTCCCCAGCTGTCTGTCAATGTGCCTCTCTCCCTCATAGGTGCAGCGGTGAGCAGTCTACTATAATCCAAGTATAGCCAATGGTCTCCTTAGGGGTGGCTGGTAGTTGTGGTTCACCTGTCACTCTGCCCTCAATCACACAATTTTCCATGCATCCGGAGTCATGGAACAGGCCGGTACTTTGTTTTGTTGTTTATTGAGGGAATAAACTTGGATAGGATGGGGACGACTGTGGGATGTCCAAAGATTAGAGATGTAGGACCAATCTATATACACCGCAGTATATACACTCCTCTTCCTCCAGTACTAACACTTGCTGACGTTCTACTCCTTCACTTCTCTCTTGCACAACGCTTGTTTCTTCACCGTTAGGCCTGAAAGGAAATTTATCAGGCCTCCATTGCCTCTTCCTCTACCCTAGCTAGCACATGATGAGGCCTGCACTTTGTCAGCAGTAGTGTTGAGCGAACCCGGACTGTAACGTGGCACGGACCCGGACCCGGACATTTCAAAAATCGTTCGGGTTCGGTCCGGGGTTCTGCTATTTTACTCCACGTGTTGAGAAGCTGCAGGGCAGCCAATCAACAAGCGTTTCACTGGTTTGCCCTTAGAAGCCATCACAGCCATGCCTACTAATGGCATGGCTGTGATTGGCCAGTGCATCATGTGACCCAGCCTCTTTATAAGCTGCAGTCACAGTGCTGCAGTCACATGCTCCTTGGGTTAGTGTAGGGAAAGGAAGCTGAAAGTTTGAGGGACAGATTTGAGACATTTTAAGACCTAATCCTGCATCCTGAGATAGATTACTTTACTACTGCTGTCTGTGCTGTTGCTCTGAGGACAGATAGCAGAAATTAGAGAGGATAGTCTAGCCTTCTCGTGTGCAGACTTGAGGTCAGT
>BLSH010425067.1:45592-56492 GCA_018402905.1 Glandirana rugosa
GCTCTCACCCTCTCCCCCTAAATTTTTCCTTTCTTTTTCCATTCTCCAATTCCAGCTTTCTGTTCTATTATGTTCATCCCTCCACTGTTCTACGTTAGCTGTTGAAACACGAATGAAAAAATGTGAATTGCATACAAGTTAGCAGATATACTCCCGTACGCCGCACTCAATCCGGGAAGGGGAGTAACAGTACCAAAATGTGAGCTGTGACAGTCAATTCAAGTATATATGCTCTGCTTGTATAAATACTAAAGTGAATGAAAGACTCTGTATGCAATATGAAACTCAATAAAACCGTTATTTGCAAAAAAAAAAAAAAAAAAAATCTATTTTGGAAAAATTGTCATTGTTGTCCTGCATACCTGGCTGTGCTGTGAAAGAGGGGATTGTAGCTGACCCTGAGCTAGAAGGCAGCCATAAGGGTTTGCTAAGGCATCTGGAACATGGGTTTGGGCCCTAATTCTTTGGGACTGGCGTGAAATTCCAGTGCTGGTACTGGGCCTCTCTTCCTGGGGTCTAGCGCTGTTGGCATTTGCTGATTGGCCATTGGGGTGTATGACACTGTTGGTGACTGCCTGCTCTTTAGAACATCTTCTTTTAGGATGGACTGCTTTCAATTCGGTCGCCGATCCACTGCTTTTGTCAGGCTTGTATTCCAAATCGGAATTGGACGGTGAGAGCTCCCCGCTGTTCTCATCTGTCATGCTTAGGATTTGACATGCCCCTTCAGTAGTAAAACATTTTTTGGACATGGGGGCTGTATGACGGGTAACACTGATGGGCTTCAGGACAGGAACAGTGGACTGCATGACAGGTACACTGATGGGAAGCAGGACAGGTAGTGATGAGCTGCATGACAGGTATTGCTGGGCTGCACGACAGGTCCTAATGGGCTGCACGTCAGGTACTAATGGGCTGCATGTTAGGTACTGCTGGCCTGCTCGACAGGTACTGCTGAGCTGCATGACAGGTACTGCTGGGCTGCACGACAGGTACTCTGATGGACTGCAGACAGGTACTCTGATGGGCTGGAGACAGATTCTCTGATGGGCTGGAGACAGATACTTTGATGAGCTGCAGACAGGTACTCAGGTACTCTGATGGGCTGCAGATAGGTACTCAGGTGTCTGATGGGCTGGAGACAGGTACTCTGATGGGCTTACAGACACAAACTCTGTCTCACAGACAGGCCCTTTGATAGGCTTATAGACAGGTCCTCTTTTTTACTGGGGCAATCTGGACACAGTACTGTACACTGTAATCGGTAACTCACTGTTCCCGCAAACTCCTCCTCACACTGGATCGGTATGTGAGTAGGAGAACCTGGTAACAGCGAGTTACCGCGGTTTGTTTACATTTATGACCAGCTGTGATTGGACACAGCCGGTCACATGGTAAATTTTATCGGCTCTTTACCCTGATCGGGGATGGGCTGTGTCTGAGGGACACGCCTCATGCTAAATCTTTGTGCTGGGCGCCCCTGGGGGCGCGCATGATTGGCGTTAACGAGGACATCGCATGTGACTGGCTGTTATTTTAACACATTTTTCATTGGCTCTTTACCCTGATTGGGGATGGGTTGTGTCCGAGGGAAAGCACGCACAAACTATTTGACAGGAAGGATGTCAACTGATAGTGTTAGAAGACGGTTTGTTTGCAGTTGATTGTTGTTTCCTCGCGCTCCAGGAGGAGGCGGGGCTGGGCAGCCCTATTTAAACAGTGTGCTTCCTGCATCAAGTGCTGTCCATTCTACAGCGTTCCTGCACATCCCAGAACCGGGATGTGAATTGCACCCCTCTATCGGACACAATGTTGTTGGGAATGCCGTGCAGGTGGAAAATTTCTTTGATAAAAATTTTCGCTGTTTCCATTGCTGAGGGGGTGCCCTTCATCTGGATGAAATGGGCCATTTTCGTAAGGCGGTCAACCACCACAAAAATGGTGTTATATCCTGCAGATGGGGGCAACTCAACTATGAAGTCCATAGCGATTTGAGACCAGGGGTGCTCGGGGATAGGCAGTGGGTTCAACAGGCCCCAGGCTTTGGTCCTTTCTGACTTGTTTTGGGCACAAGTGGGGCAAGCACCCACATAGGTTTTGCAGTCCTCAACCATATGGGGCCACCAGGAGGTGCGGGATAGCAGTTCCATGGTCTTGTGGATGCCAAAATGTCCAGCTAATTTGTGGTCGTGGCAAAGTTCTAGGGTAACTAGGCGGAGCTCTTCAGGCACAAATATCTGAGTTCCCGACCACCACAGCCCGTCCTTTATTGAAAGTCCGGAGTCCGCAGGTATTGTGGAGCCAACTAGAGTCTGCCTGATCCGAGTTAGAAGGTCCTCCTGGACCAGTAAAAAGCTGTGGGCAGGTAAGATGGTGTCTGGGGGGGAACGCCTCCTCAGTTTCCTGAAACATTCTAGATAATGCGTCCGGCTTGATGTTCTTAGAACCGGGCCTGTATGTAATATGGAGCCGGAATCGTGCAAAGAATAAGGCCCAGCGAGCCTGGCGGGGTCGGAGTCTTTTGGAAGTCCTTAGATACTCCAAATTTTTATGGTCCGTAAAGACCAAAACAGGGTGGATTGCGCCTTCTAGAAGATATCTCCACTCTTCCAAGGCAGACTTGATAGCCAACAGTTCTCTGTCCCCAACGTCATAATTTCTCTCGGGTGGAGTAAGCTTCCGAGAGAAGAAGGCGATGGGGTGTAGTGAGGCGTTAGGCCCCTTTCGCTGGGATAAGACCGCCCCGACTGCGATCTCTGAAGCATCCACTTCCAGGATATATGGCCGTGTGGAGTCGGGATGTTTTAGAACAGGAGCAGAGGTGAATAACTTTTTCAAGGTCTGAAAGGCTGCTTGAGTCCAGACAAAGCGGGAATTCTGCTTGGTCAGCTGAGTGATAGGGGCGATGACAGATGAAAATCCTCATATAAATTTCCGGTAAAAGTTGGCCTACAAAGTGCTGCACAGCTTTCTTGTCCTTTGGCGTTGGCCAGTCAATGACAGCTGAGACCTTCTGGGGGTCCATGGTAGTGCCCGTGGTTGAGATGTGGAACCGCAGGAAGGAGATGTCTGAGCACTCAAAGGCGCATTTTTCAGCATTGGCGTATAGCCGTGCTGCCGAAGACAGCTGAGCACACACTTAACGTGCCTGCGATGTTCCTCTAGGGAGGGGGAGAAAATCAGGATGTCGTCCAGGTAGACCACTACAAACAGATCAAGGTAATCCCGGAAGACTTCGTTCACTAGATGTTGGAACGTGGCCGGGGCATTGCAGAGCCTAAAGGGCATGACCAAGTACTCGAAATGGCCAAACCGAGTCCGAAAGGCCGTCTTCCATTCGTCCCCCTCCCGTATACGGACCAAGTTGTAGGCCCCACGGAGATCCAACTTGGTGAACACGGCTGCGGAGCCAAGTCTCTGAAAGAGTTCCGGTACCAGGGGCAAGGGGTACCGGTTTTTGACTGTAATGTTGTTGAGCTCCCTATAGTCAATGCAGGGCCTGAGAGTATGGTCCTTTTTTTCTACGAAAAAGATTCCGGCTCCCGCAGGGGACGTGGAGGGCCGGATAAAGCCCTTTTGCAGGTTCTCCTCAAGATAGGCTTTGAGAGCCGCCAGCTCCACCTCAGAAAGGGGGAATATCCTGCCAAAAGGGACTTCGGATCCGGGCAGCAGATCAATCGGGCAGTCATAAGATCTGTGTGGAGGAAGGGTATCTGCCCCCTTCTTACTAAAGACATCCAGGAAATCGTGGTATGCTTCAGGGACAGTACTACAGGTCTCTGAGTCAGGATCCAGGTTGATACTGAGAACTGTGGGTGATGCCCTCTGGGGCGGCTTCAGGCAGTGACTTCGGCAGTAGGGGGACAGAAACTGAATCTCCCCGGTACTCCAGTCAATCTATCTATGCCTGCCCCGACCTCGGATTGTTTACGACCACTGCCTGCTCCTTTTGTACTTCAGCCGCCAGCCCATTACCGACCCAGCCTGCACTCGACTACCCGTCTGCCTGATCCCTCTGTACCTCGCTGCCAGCCAGTTGCCGACCCAGACTGCACCACTACTCTCCAGTCTGCACGAGCATCTGTGGACCTGTACCAGTCACCAGGGACCTGTCCAGCCCTCGTGCCCCCCCTGTGCTCCGGAGCTCCCTGTTTGCACTACCAGGGGTTCCGGAACCAGGACCGCAAGAGAGGTTGCCCCCGCATAAACCAGACTCAACCACCAGGTACGTGACAGGTTCCCACCAGTGTCAGTTTGTAATAGGCCGGACGGGAACCAGTTAAACAATGTGTCTTATGTGGACAGCGAGGAATAGTCATTGCGGCACCAGAACATCAGAATTCTCATGCTGATATAGAGGTTTATTTGAAAACAGAAACGCAAAAGCCACTACTAGAGTGGCTTGTGAAGGCTACCTGGTCTTTTTTTTTTTAGCGTTTGCTTCGCTAAACCATATCTAGACCCAATAGCAAATAAGTAATATATTGCAGCTTATTAATCCTTAGATGTGGTGGCTACATTCATTTTTTTTTTCTTAACCCCATTAGAGCACTGCACTCTCTGTGTTACATACTCCTGGCCCATGCACTATTTATATCTGCTGTAAATTAGATACTACTGACCAAAGCGTTCATTGTCCCAACAGTTGTTGGTTCTTAAATAGTCCCCAACTATTTTAATTAGATTCTTCCTGAAAATAGGCTGTGTGCAAAACCTCATGTAATAGAAGGGTTTCAATTTATAAAAAAAAAGATTGTGCTCGGGTTTATTAGCATATGTGAAACTCGTACTTGGGGCTCATTAATTAAAACATATTTTGTGGGTACAATAACTGTGGCATATGTATGTCATGTATACAGTGTGCAGACTCAAGGTTTATTTAACCATGAATCTTAAAGCCCTTCCCACTGTGTTTTGTTTGTTTTGATTGAAAATAGCCCTATTATGGTTGCTAGTGGCTATTACCTATTACTTGTCAGTTTATATGTTGATATACTTACAGTATATGATGGCAATGTCTTAAAATCTTAAAGTGTACCATGCTTCTGGTACCTAGGCCAAATTGCTCATCCTAGCTGGCACCATATATCCAAAGACCATATAAGTGATGATAAAAAGGGCAAACAGAGTACACTGAATATTGCAGATAAATCCACTTTTAATGAACCAAATGTGACTAAAAATGCACTTATAAAGTGATGACTTGATCAGGACAAATCACCAGGAAAAGTGACTCCCATGGGGCATCAGCATATCTGGGAACTTGTCAGCTTTTGATTTGACATGCTAAGGTCATCATGTGGTTTACCCACTTTCTGACTTTCAAATTAAATTCTTTGACTGTTAAATATTTATTTAGAAGGGATGAGGCGTGGATGTGGTTGAAGCAGTGCATGGATTCCCTGATTAGGCGATATAACAGGAATGGGGCAGCAAATGAGAACAGAGCACAAGGTCACTCAACCCTAGAGAGTCAATCAGGAGAGAGGGCACACAGGAAGAAGCTGAAAGGGCAACAGGTAACAGATGAGTGCTGCATTGCCATTTTCACCCCCTCCTTCACCATCCTCACCCTCTGTATCAGAGCAGTGTCACTGGGAGTGTCTGTGCTTTGAGCTTGTAAGAAGGTGCTTACAGTGTGGTACAAAATGTAAGCATTCTTTAATTTTGTAAAATTTTGTGCTAGACTTCTGTGTTTCTATGCAAACTCATGTTATTCAAATGTGTGTGTATCATGCTTTAGTTAGCAGGCTGCCCAGGATAGGACGGGGTTAACTGTTTCTAGACTTCTTTCCTGGGCTTTCTGAGTCCTGCCCCTTGCTGTTAGCCTCATAACTACAGGGGAGGGCTCAGAGCTTTGGTCTTGCACATGGGATTTTTGAGGAAGAACTGCTATATCTTGTAGCCCCCCCCCCCTACTGAGACTCTCCCTGGACTAGTAACCTAACATTATTGGACTCTTGTTGAATGGACTTTGTTTCTCTGGAAGGTATGAACTGGGCAGCCTACGCTAGTTAGATTAGGACTGTGTCAGTGCTTCTGAAAGACTGTGCACTATGGACTGTACTGCTCCAAGTCTTCAGTAAAATTACTGTTAACCCTATAATATCTGGTCTGAAGTTATTAAAAACGGTGCATGCAGGGTGTATCACGAACAGGGCTTGTATAGAAAGGGGATGCATAGGAGAGTCACCATTGAAGGGTTAATCATGCAGAGAAGTTGGGGGGAGATGCGGCTATATTGCTGTTGTTATGAGTAACCAGTGAAGTGGTGTAAATGCGATAGCAGCCAGCCAGTGGAAGGTCAGTACCTGGCTTGATGAGGCAGTGAGGGGGTTTGTGAGCTTGATTACCTCCCTAGCGTTCAGTACCTCATACTCAGGACCTATTTTGTAGCACGGGTACCAAAGGGCCAAGCCTGGAGGTACGGCAGTAAGAGACAGAAGGTACTTCTGGAACACAACATCACTATTACTATTGTTTTACTACTCATGATGATGTGTAAGTGTTTACTGCATTTTCTGCAAAAACATGGTCTGTAGATTTACTGTCCTGTATATTATAATGATTATGTTGTTGTACTTATAGACATACTGCACATACCGCACCCTCATCGTTTCCCCTGAAGAAGGAAAACACAAAAGAATTCCGAAACGTGACAGGTGTGGGTCAGCTGTGAACACCTGCAATACTTGTGCCTATTCCACCGAGGCCGGTTTAGTGCTCCAGCTTACTGCACGACCAGTGTGCTCTGTGTATTGTATATATCACATTGTGGTTTTATACTTATATGCCCCCCACTATTGAGAACTTTTTAACCTTTGTAATGAATACATTTTCTTATATTTTAACCACTTCTCTTACTACCATTACTGTTCTTCTCACCCTCACCTGTCTCTAAAGTCCTGATTGGGGTAAAGAATAATGTCTAAGAGACCAAAGGAAGGGATCCAAATAAAGTGTTAAAGCTCGTGAGCAACCGAGGTCTGCGCTGAGAGAATGGCGGGAACTCACATTGTTACTGGGAATGAGGGGACAATCATGGCTGTGCCAGTAAGTGGGACACAGGCCATTTGGCGTGCCCTTAGAATTGCTGCATTCATGGGCAGAATGTGTACAGTGACATGGGAAAAATGCTACCAAGTGGAACTGTGCAAGGTGAACGGTTGGCTTCTAGTTGGGAATGCCCCTTAATGCTGATCTTCGCTTGCCCACGGCCCTGAGCGCGTGTACCCTGGGCATTAATGAGCGTTTTCACAAGTATCCTTACATCTGGTGCAAAGCCCCGCCCACAAGCTATGGCGTATGTGTGCAGTGTATACAGCATGTAGACTTACGGTCTATTTGACATACCCCGATTATCAAAATGTGGTGGTGTCCACTTCTCATCTAATTTTCTCTTCAGTGTGCCCCATGTTTCCCCAGGCCTATTACAATTGAAGCAACATACTTAGTAGGACAAGTATATGCATCACAGGCACATACAGCTATATATACAGTGGGTACGGAAAGTATTCAGACCCTCTTAACCACTTCCGGACCGCCGTACGTCGTTTGACGGCGGTACTTTGAAGTGGAATACCGTTGTTATGGTAGCAGATAGCTACCATAACCCCAGTATCATTTTTTTCTGCAGGCGATTCTGCGTAAGATAAAAGTGATCTTAGCGGCGGATTCGCCGCGAGATCACTTTTATCAGCGGCGGGAGAGGTGCCCCCCCCCCTCCCGCCGCTTTCCGGTCATCTCCGCCGCTTACCGGACCCGCCGGCAGCGGCGGAGATGATCGGGTCCTTTCCCCCCAGTGTCCATGTGCCGAGTGAGCGGCTGAAGCCGCTCACCCGGCTCCATAACAAGGCTGGGCGGAAGCTACGTCACAAGTAGCTTCCGCCCGATGCTCTTAAAGGTGACATTTTTTTTTTTCCCCTGCCACTTTTTTCAAAATTTTTTTTTTTTTTTTTTTTTTAATGCATTTTAGTCTAAAAATGAGATCTGAGGTCTTTTTGACCCCAGATCTCATATTTTGGAGGTCCTGGCATGCTTTTTTCTATTACAAGGAATGTTTACATTTCTTGTAATAGGAAAAAAAGTGATCAAAAATTTTTTTTTTTTAAAAGTTGTAAAAATAAAAATTAAAAAGTAAAATACATAATTAAAAAAAAAAAAAAAAATTTAAAGCGCACCGTCCTTGCAAGCTCACGCGCAGAAGCGAACGCATACGTAAGTCCCGCCCACATATGAAAACGGTGTGCAAACCACACATGTGAGGTATCGCCGCGATCGTTAGAGCGAGAGCAATAATTCTAGCCCTAGACCTCCTCTGTAACGCAAAAATGCTAACCTGTAGAATTTTTTTAAACGTCGCCAATGGAGATTTTTATGTTGCAAAGTTTGTCGCCATTCCGCGAGCGGACGCAATTTTGAAGCATGACATGTTGGGTATCATTTTACTCGGCGTAACATTATCTTTCACAATATGAAAAAAAATTGACCTAACTTTACTGTTGTCTTATTTTTTAACTCAAAAAACTGAATTTTTTCAAAAAAAATCGCGCTTTTAAGACCGCTGCGCAAATACGGTGTGACATAAAGTTTTGCAATGGCCGCCATTTTATTCTCTAGGGTCTTAGAAAAAAATATATATAATGTTTGGGGGTTCTAAGTAATTTTATAGCAAAAAAAACTGTTTTTAGCTGATAACCTCCAAACTCCAAAAAGAGGCTCGGTCTTAAAGTGGTTACATTTTTCACTCTTTTTTTGTATTGCAGCCATTTGCTAAAATCATTTAAGTTCATTTATTTTCCTCATTAATGTACACACAGCACCCCATATTGACAGAAAAACACAGAATTGTTGACATTTTTGCAGATTTATTAAAAAAGAAAAACTGAAATATCACATGGTCCTCAATATTCAGACCCTTTGCTGTGACACTCATATATTTAACTCAAGTGCTGTCCATTTCTTCTGATCGTCCTTGAGATGGTTCTACACCTTCATTTGAGTCCAGCTGTGTTTGATTATACTGATTGGACTTGATTAGGAAAGACACACACCTGTCTATATAAGACCTTACAGCTCACAGTGCATGTCAGAGCAAATGAGAATCATGAGGTCAAAGGAACTGCCTGAAGAGCTCAGAGACAGAATTGTGGCAAGGCACAGATCTGGCCAAGGTTACAAAAAAATTTTTGCTGCACTTAAGAGCACAGTGGCCTCCATAATCCTTAAATGGAAGATGTTTGGGACGACCAGAACCCTTCCTAGAGCTGGCCGTCCAGCCAAACTGAGCTATTGGGGGAGAAGAGCCTTGGTGAGAGAGGTAAAGAAGAACCCAAAGATCACTGTGGCTGAGCTCCAGAGATGCAGTCGGGAGATGGGAGAAAGTTGTAGAAAGTCAACCATCACTGCAGCCCTCCACCAGTCGGGGCTTTATGGCAGAGTGGCCAGACGGAAGCCTCTCCTCAGTGCAAGACACATAAAAGCCTGCATGGAGTTTGCTAAAAAACACCTGAAGGACAAGATGGTGAGAAATAAGATTCCTCTGGTTTGATGAGACCAAGATAGAACTTTTTGGCCTTAATTCTAAGTGGTATGTGTGGAGAAAACCAGGCACAGCTCATCACCTGTCCAATACAGTCCCAACAGTGAAGCATGGTGGTGGCAGCATCAGGCTGTGGGGATGTTTTTCAGCTGCAGGGACAGGGCGACTGGTTGCAATCGAGGGAAAGATGAATGCGGCCAAGTACAGGGATATCCTGGATGAAAACCTTCTCCAGAGTGCTCAGGACCTCAGACTGGGCCGAAGGTTTACCTTCCAACAAGACAATGACCCTAAGGACACAGCTAAAATAACGAAGGAGTGGCTTCATAACAACTCCGTGACCCGTTCTTGAATGGCCCAGCCAGAGCCCTGACTTAAACCCAATTGAGCATCTCTGGAGAGACCTAAAAATGGCTGTCCACCAACGTTCACCATTAAACCTGACAGGACTGGAGAGGATCTGCAAGGAGGAATGGCAGAGGATCCCCAAATGCAGGTGTGAAAAACTTGTTGCATCTTTCCCAAAATGACTCATGGCTGTATTAGATCAAAAGGGTGCTTCTACTAAATACTGAGCAAAGGGTCTGAAAACTTAGGACCATGTGATATTTCAGTTTTTCTTTTTTAATAAATCTGCAAAAATGTCAAAAGTTCTGTGTTTTTCTGTCAATATGGGGTGCTGTGTGTACATTGAGGGGAAAAAAATGAACTTAAATGATTTTAGCAAATGGCTGCAATATAACAAAGAGTGAAAAATGTAAGGGGGTCTGAATACTTTCCGTACCCACTGTAGTTTAAGGATCTGAAATGCAATATTTTAACCTGTAGGGGTGCTTGCGATTGGGGATCTACTGATTGCTTAGCCTTTATAAATAATGGAAAAAATATAAGTTGTCTTCTGGAAATCTATATTTACGTCTCTAGGCCACTAGAAACCATTATTCAGACTTTGGGAAGGGATAAAGGGAATCACTAGGAGACACTGATCTAGACTGGCAGGTATAAAGCAAACGGAGCACAAAGAAGGGGGGGGGGGGGGTTATCATTCATAGGCATTTTCAAGGAGACCTCCTACTTGTCACGTATACAGAATTCTGGTAGCTATGCGTCAGCCTCTGGACTCCTGAAGCTTATTGTGCCTCTTCAATGAGTGATATAAAAGGGGAGTGCTTCCTTTCGGTGATTCAGCAACAAATTGTGCCTTGAGGCTGCCACCACATCCTTTGAATTTGAGGGGCAGCAACCACTCATCCAGCACAGTCTGCTCTGTGTGTGGCTTAGGCTCTCTGACTTCAGGAAAAACCGCAGTTCAGCAGGAAGGGCATCAGTGTGAACAGGGATTGTCACTTGGCCCTGATG
>BLSH010425067.1:56502-76149 GCA_018402905.1 Glandirana rugosa
ATATCATTCATAGGCATTTTCAAGGAGACCTCCTACTTGTCACGTATACAGAATTCTGGTAGCTATGCGTCAGCCTCTGGACTCCTGAAGCTTATTGTGCCTCTTCAATGAGTGATATAAAAGGGGAGTGCTTCCTTTCGGTGATTCAGCAACAAATTGTGCCTTGAGGCTGCCACCACATCCTTTGAATTTGAGGGGCAGCAACCACTCATCCAGCACAGTCTGCTCTGTGTGTGGCTTAGGCTCTCTGACTTCAGGAAAAACCGCAGTTCAGCAGGAAGGGCATCAGTGTGAACAGGGATTGTCACTTGGCCCTGATGACAGCAGTCATTGTGTGTCCAGGTTAACCACTAATGGTGTCTAGGTTTGATGTCATTAAATAAGTGTTAGCCTTGTACCTACATAAAGCCAGCACTGTTCTCCTCAGCAAACACCCTTCTTTGTTCATGGGACAGTGGTGAGGTAAAGCTTTAAGAGTGCCATCTTGACTCACGGATACCTGTCAGCTCATAATTGGCATGAAGTTTTAAATCTGGGTATAAACTCCATTACACGAGGTGGCAAAAGAAGAATACATGGACAGTTATTTTCCAAACAAAAATGTTTTATCCAGAAAACAAGAAATTAGTGGATTTTATATACAGAAACTTTCCAGATCAACTTTTCAGGCAGTAAAGGTAGTTTAACAACAAGCACAGGTGCCAACAAGCACAGGTGACCACCCATCTGCCTGCAGGCCAAAGCCGAGTTCTGTCCCAGATAAATTGAGTCCCTGTCCTCCCTCTAGGACCTCTTGGTGATGCAGATCATGCTATTTTTAACACTTCTACGTCCCAAAATGGCCACCTATAGCAGAGGACACATTAGGGTAGCAATCTCGATTATGGGTGATCTGAGGGAGCTATACCACTACTCCTTGGGTATAGTAGAGGTTCCACTTGACCCAACCTGCCTAAATCCAGGCAAACAGATCAATGCATAGTTGGATTATATATGTATATATATATACACAGTATCTCACAAAAGTCAGTACACCCCTCACATTTTTGTAAATATTTTATTATATCTTTTCATGTGACAACACTGAAGAAATGACACTTTGCTAAAATATAAAGTAGTGAGTGTACAGCTTGTATAACAGTGTAAATTTGCTGTCACCTCAAAATAAATGAACACACAGCCATTAATGTCTAAACCGCTGGCAACAAGAGTGAGTACACCCCTAAGTGAAAATATCCAAATTGGGCCCAAAGTATCAATATTTTGTGTGGCCACCATTATTTTCCAGCACTGCCTTAACTCTCTGAGGCATGGAGTTCACCAGAGCTTCACAGGTTGCCACTGGAGTCCTCTTTCATTCCTCCATGATGAAATCACGGAGCTGGTAGATGTTAGAGACCTTTCGCTTCTCCACCTTCTGTTTGAGGATGCCCCACAGATGCTCAATAGGGTTTAGGTCTGGAGACATGCTTGGCCAGTCCATCACCTTTACCCTCAGCTTCTTTAGCAAGGCAGTGGTCGTCTTGGAGGTGTGTTTGGGGTTGTTATCATGTTGGAATGATGCCCTGCAGCCCAGTCTCTGAAGGGAGGGGATCATGCTGTGCTTCAGTATGTCACAGTACATGTTGGCATTCATGGTTCTCTCAATGAACTGTATTATTATTATTATTATACAGGATTTATATAGAGCCAACAGTTTGCGCAGCGCTTTACAGTATGAGGGCAGACAGTACAGTTACAATACAATACAGGAGGAATTGGAGGGCCCTGCTCGTTAGAGCTTACAATCTAGAAGGGAGGGTCAAGTGAAACAAAAGGTAATAACTGTGGGGAATGAACTGATGAAGAAAATGAAAATACATTTGTTAGGTGTGGGTAGAATAAGCTTCTCTGAAGAAGAGGGTTTTCAGGGATCTTCTAAAAGCTAGCAGAGTAGGAGATACTCGGACATGTTGGGGTAAGGAGTTCCATAGGATTGGAGAGGCTCTGGAAAAGTCCTGGAGGCGGGCAAAGGAGGAGGTGACGAGGGAGCTAGAGAGCAGGAGGTCTTGAGAGGAACAAAGAGAATGATTAGGTTGTTATTTCGAGACTAGGCTGGTGATGTAGCTGGGGGCTAAATTGTGGATGGCTTTGTAGGTTGTTGTGAGTATTTTGAATTTAAATTGTTGGGTGAGCGGGAGCCAGTGGAGGGATTGACAGAGAGGAGTAGCAGACACAGAGCGATTGGTAAGGTGGATGAGTGCGGCAGCAGCATTCATGATGGATTGAAGGGGGGATAGCCTGTGTAGAGGTAAGCAATTGAGAAGGGAGTTGCAATAGTCGAGGCGAGAGATGACCAGAGAGTGAATTAAGAGCTTTGTTGTGTCAATGGTTAGAAAGGGGCGTGTTTTTGAGATGTTGCGCAGGTTGAGGCGGCAGGATTTGGACAGTGATTGGATGTGGGGCTTAAAGGAGAGTTCAGAGTCCAGGACTACACCTAGGACCTTGGCATGTGGGGAAGGGCTGATAGTTGTGCCATCGATTATGACAGAGAGATTGGGGGAAGGGGCAGATGGTGGAGGAAAAATGATTTGTTCGGTTTTGGATAGATTAAGTTTGAGGAAGTGGTGTGACATCCAGACCGCTATATCTTTTAGTAAATTAGTGATACGTGAGGTGACTGAGGGAGTGAGCTGAGGGGTAGAGAGATAGATTTGGGTGTCATCAGCATACAGATGGTATTGGAAGCCATGGGAGGCTGACCCAGGCAGGAGTTGTAGATTGAAAATAGGAGCGGCCCAAGAACAGAACCTTGGGGGACCCCAACGGAAAAAGGAAGAGGAGAGAAGGAAGTAGAGTTGTAAGTAACGATAAAGGTGCGATTAGATAAGTAGGAAGAGAACCATCAAAGAGAACAGTCACGGAGACCAATGGCATGGAGTTTTTGGAGGAGGAGGGGGTGGTCAACCGTATCAAAGGCAGCAGAAAGGTCAAAGAGTAGGAGTACAGAATAGTGTCCATTGCTTTTGGCTGTTAGTAGATCGTTTGTTAGTTTTAGAAGAGCAGTTTCTGTGGCTCCCCAGTGCCGGCAGCACTCATGCAGCCCCAAAACATTACACTCCCACCACTTGGTACTCCTCACCTGGTTGCCACCACACACGCTTGACACCATCTGAACCAAATATGTTTATCTTATTCTCATCAGACCACAGGACGTGGTCCCAGTAATCAATGTCCTTAGTCTGCTTGTCTTCAGCAAACTGCTTGCGGGCTTCCTCGTGCATCATCTTTAGAAGAGGCTTCCTTCTGGGACGACAGCCATGCAGACCAATTTGATGCAGTGTGCGGTGTATGGTCTGAGCACTGGCAGACTGACCCCCCACCCCTTCAACCTCTGCAGCAATGCTGGCAGCACTCATACATCTATTTTCCAAAGACAACCTCTGGATATGACGCTGAGCACGTGCACCCAACTTTTTTGTTCAACCATGGTGAGGCCTGTTCTGAGTATAACCTGTCCTGTTAAACCGCTGTATGGTCTTGACCATCATGCTGCAGCTCAGTTTCAGAAACTTGGCAGTCTTCTTATAGCCTAGGCCGTCTTTATGTAAAGCAACAATTCTTTCTTTCAGATCCTCAGAGAGTTCTTTGCCATGAGGTGCCATGTTGAACTTCCAGTGACCAGTATGACAGAGTGAGAGCGATAACACCAAATTTAACACACCTGCTCCCCATTCACATCTGAGACCTCGTAACACTAATGAGTCACATGACACCGGAGAGGGAGAATGGCTAATTAAACCCAATTTGGACATTTTCACTTAGGGGTGTACTCACTTTTGTTGTCAGCGGTTGAGACGTTAATGGTTGTGCATTGAGTTATTTTGGGGGGACAGCAAATTTACACTGTTATACAAGCTGTACATTCACTACTTTACATTGTAGCAAAGTGTAATTTCTTCAGCGTTGTCACATGACAAGGTATAATAAAATATTTACAAAAATGTGAGTGGTGTACTCACTTTTGTGAGATACTGTGTGTGTGTATATGTATATATATACTGTAGTCTTATCTTCCAATGGATTTTTTAATTCTGTTTGCCCATTTTTGTGATTCATACACAGACAGCACAGCCAGAAGGGTAACACTTTCTCAGTTAGGGTAAAGGAGATAGTAGGGTCACATACCCACAAGCAGTCTCCAGCGTAGACAATCATTGAGCAGCTACACACTAATAAGGTACCAACACTGTTCTCTCCTTCTGTCAGCATGTTTATTATAACCACTTGTGAGTCTGATTGGGTTCTAGTGCTATCCCACCAAGTACCACTACAAATCTCAAAGTTGCTATGATTGTTTTTATGAATATCTGGTTAACAATATATGATTGATATGCTTGTTTTACCATGCATGTACTCATTTGACTATGTCATGCTTTTTAATGTATAAAACATGTCTTTTTACTTTGAATCTTTTAGCCATGCTAGACCTACCCCATTCAAAGTCCCAAACCCTCTTTTTTTTGCAAGTACCACTACAAGTACTATTGTAGAAAGGGTGACAGAGGCCTACATCATGTACTCAATAGTCAATAGTTATGCTCTTGCATGTAAAAATGCATTCACTTATATTTAAAGAAATAACAAATGATGTTTTATAATAAACTAATTTGCACATTTATTAATAAATGTGCAAATTTTCCAGGAAACTCTCATGGGGTGAAATAATGTACTTCAACCTGCTGCTGATCTCCTGTTCTATAAACCCATAGAGGAAAACTAACACCCACCATTTTGCGTTCTCTTTGTTCCTCCTCTGTGTAGGGACCTTGTCCTAAGAAGTAGTAGTGTCCCTAGTCTAAATTTAGTGCTGCTGGGCTATAGTCTGCCTGAGCTCTAACTAATAGTTCTGCTTTCATCCCCTTGTTTAGATCATTCAGGTGGGGGGAAATGAAGGGAGATCAGTGCACACAGAGAGGGATCAGTGCCCACAGAGCAGGATCGGTGTCCACTGAGTGGAATTGGAGGACATATAGAGTTGAGGGAAAGTGCAGTGCAAAACTTTTAAGCAGGTGTGAAGAAATGCTATAAAGTAAGAATGCTTTCAAAAATATATTTTGTTGTTTATTTTTTATCAATTTACAAAATGCAAAGTGAGTGAAAAGAAGAGAAATCTAAATCAAATAAAATATTTGGTGTGACTACCCTTTGACTTCAAACCATCAATTCTTACACTTGCACACTTTGTACACTTGCACAAAGTCGGGAATTTTGTAAGATTAGAGTCAGGTGTATACTCAACCAATTATACCAAGCAAGTGCTAATGATTATCAATGTCATATGTAGGTTGAAACATAGTCATTAACTGAAACAGAAACCGCTGTGTAGGAGGCTTAAAACTGGATGAGGAATAGCCAAACTCTGCTACTAAGGTGAGGTTGTGGAAGACAGTTTCATGTCACAGGTCATACACCATGGCATGATTGAGCACATTAGCAAAACAGCAAGGTAGTTATACTGCATCAGCAAGGTCTCTCCCAGGCAAAGATTTCAAAGCAGTCTGGGGGTTCAAGATGTGCTGTTCAAGCTCTTTTAAAGAAGCACAAAGAAATTGGCAACATTGAGGACTGTAGAAGTAGAGGTTGCTGAAGGAAATTTAAAGTGGTTGTAAAGGCAGTTTTTTTGCCTTCATGCATTCTATGCATGAAGATAAAAAACCTTCTGTGTGCACCAGCCCCCTAATACTTAGGTCCTAGGGACATAATACTGAGTCCCATCACAATCCAGCAATGTGCACAAGTGTTTTGGCTTTCCAGAGACTCTCCCTCCTCATTGACTAAGACAATCACAGCTAGTGAGTCAATGAGAAAAGAGGGGGGCTAGGCCAAGCCGCGGCTCCGTGTCTGAATGGCTGAACAGGTGCCCAGTGGCCACACAGCAAACTGTTTGCTCTGGGGGCACTCGGCAAGAGTCTAGAGCTAGGAGTGGGGGGGGGGGGGCCCAAGAATAGGAGGATTGTGACTGCACTGTGCAAAACCATTAAACAGAGCAGGTATGTATAACATGTTAGTTATTTAAAAAGTACAGAACTGGCATAAACCAGTGGGACCCAGGTACACCCATCTACTGTCTAGGAACGTCTGGCCAAAAGTAGTCTTCATGGAAGAATTGTGGCCAAAAAGCCATACCTCTGGAAACAAGGCTAAGCGACTCAACAATGCATGAAAACATAGGACCTGGGCTGCAGAAAAATTGCAGCAGATGTTCTGGACTGATGACTTAAAATATGAAATATTTGGCTGTAGCAGGAGGAAATTTGTTTTCCAAAGGGCTGGAGAGCGGTACAGTAACAACATCTGTAGGCAACAGTGAAGCATGGTGAAGGTTCCTTGCAGGTTTGGGGCTGTATTTCTGTAAATGAAGTTACAGAAATTAAGTTGAAGATTTGGTCAGGATCAATGGTGTCCTCAATGCTGAGAAATACCGCCAGATACTTATCCATTGTGCCATACCATCAGGGAGGTGAGTAATCGACCCCAAATGTATTCTACAGCAGAACAATGATCCCAAACATACAGCAAATGTCATTAAGAACTATCTTTAGTGTAAAGAAGAACAAGGAGTCCTGGAAGTGATGGGTTGGCTCGCACAGAGCACTAATCTCAACATTATGGAGTCTGTCTGGGATTACATGAAAAGACAGAAGGATTTGAGGCAGCCTACGCCTCCAAGATGTTTGGAACAAAACCTACCTGCTGAGTTCCTTCAAAAATTGTTTGCAAGTGTACATAGAAGAATCAATGCTGTTTTGACGGCAAAGGGTGGTCACACCAAATATTGATTTGATTTGGATTTCTCTTCTGTCCATTTACTTTCCATTTTGGTACTGGATAAAAATAAACTATTATCACTTCTATTTCTTAAAGCATTCTTAGTTTACAGCATTTTTTCACATCTGCCTAAAACTTTTGCGCAGTACTGTGTATATCTATATCTGTATCTATAATGACCTTTTTCAGGCTCAGTCCTCCCTCAGTTCTTACTGACATGCTTCCTTAGTGCATTTGTATGGAGTTCTTTCGACTTGTACAGCAGCCTCTCTCTCTGTCTTGTTCCTGTGAGGTCCTTGATTTCATTCGGATTTACTCATTTATGACTGCTTAAATTCTTATACCACAAAGTCAGGGTCAAATAGAACAGTGTTTAAAAAGGAGAAGTGTTTGTTGACTTAAATTATAGCCTAATGACAAGGATATACTTGGCGGCGTCTGAATGTACTTGCAAGAACAGACGCTGGCCCAAAAAAACAAGTAATTCCCAGAACTCCGTGAATGATACGGCTGATTTTGAGTTTCATCACGTTTGTTTCATCCACTTTTACAGAATATAAATCTCTATCAATGAAACCAGTAGAAGTATTCTAGGTGCTTGTATAGCTTCCTAAAAGCATTGGATGTCCATTAGCTGAGCTTGGATAACCCAGCTGCTGAATGGACGATCTTTGCACTAGTTGAATTTGTAGGTCTTTGGAGAATACCTTGAATGGCAACTGTCTCAATAAAACACTAGCCATCCATTCCTAATGGCTTCCTTCAGTACCTGTGAAAGTCAGCCCTGATCATGGAAGGACCAATAGACATACGTATGTTCCCTATAAAAAGGACAGATTAGCCTAATGTTCTTTTAAGTCTTACGCACCTTTAATATCAATCTTATTGATAGATTTAAAGGTCAACTTTGATCTTAATCCCCACAATTATACCCCTTACCCCGCTGAAGGCCCCCAGCATGTATGATTTTTAATTATACTTACCTTTTCTGAAGTGTTCAGGCTGGCCAAGCATTTCAATAGGTACTCTTCCCTTTAGACCCTCTCATGGTGATGGGTGGTCCTCAGTGATGCAGAAAGTGGAAAGAATATGTTGATATCTGCACTGCTTTCTGATACAATGCACAATAAATGCAGGGTGCAATGGTGAGGCCCTGTAGGGGTGGGCCCATGACACCCTGCATTTGCAGTGCAGCCCACTGTCTTCTGAGTTGCATGACATTGGGCTTTATTCAAAAACACAAAGGACCTCTAGTGGAAAAGAAAGGTACTGATAGTTTGGACTGCAGCACAGCATTGCCCCCAGCCATTATAATCAAACAGTGCTTGTGTGGGATGTCCATTCACTCGTATCAGACTCTCAGCTATCCTATGGGTCTGCTCTCTGAGCACTATGTCTGATACACTCGAGAGCCTTTTTTTCATAGAATTTTCTTGGTGAGTTATTTTTATGAAATAGGTCACAAGATCCTTCCTCCCCATTTACGCCAGCTTGGGTGATAGCACGTCCATAGCCAATCTGTACACACATACTAGGGCTGATTTAGACAGGAGCCAAAAAACCTACAAGCATGTCTTTATAAAGTACCTTGAGGAAACCCACATAAACACAAGCAGAACATGCAAACTCCATGCAGATATTGGCCTGGCCAACATTTGGACCAAGGGCCTCGTTGCTACAAGGCATGTGTGTAAATCACTTAGCCACTGTCCTACCCAAATAGTATAAAATACCAGATTATGTAAAACAGGGTTTCTCAACCCATGGTACGCGTACCCCTGGGGGTACGTGCAGCAAGGGCAGGGGGAACCAGACTCGGCTGCTCTGATGCCAGGTAAAAAGGCTGCATAAATTGAACAGCGCCTCTGCTGACAACAATGCCGCTGCGGCCAGCAGAGGGTTAATGGCCAGGCAGTGGAGACAGAGGATGGAGCCGGGGCTGTGTCTTGGGGAGGAGCCAGGACCAGCGCTTTTACCGGGGGAGAAGACTCATTGCAGCAGCTGGAGCAAATACAAATAAATATTCCTGCTGCTTGCACCCCCCTCCCCCCACTGGAGTGCTAACGGACTGGCCCCCTGCACACCTGGAGGAGGCATCTGGGGTGGCGAGGAGAAGAGGAGGGTCCCGCTGGGGAGGAAGTCTAACTGGGGCAGGATGGAGCAGATGGAAGGGGGAGGTAGGAGAGAAGGTGCCCCGGCAGCCCTTCTCTGGGGCTGTCAATCAAGGTGGGGGGTTCCGGGCTCCAGCAGCAGGGAGAGAGAGCTACCATGTCAAAACCCCCTTCTGCAGGCAGTGACCACCAGCATGAGAGAGAGACAGCCCCCCAATCCCTGCTCCTCCACCCTCCCTCAGCCACAGCCACTTGCCATTATATCCACTCCCTTCATCCTAGTTATCAGTGCCACAAACAGTAAGGACAGCTGTGTCCACTGCCAAGGTGCCCACCTGTGACTGACAGCCCCTGACCCCTCCCTTCACCCTGCCCTTACCCCCACCTATGCAGGGCTCCACTACAGGGTCGGGAGGTCCCAGCCCAGTCCAGTGCTGATCTTCAGCCATGGTGGGCCAGGTACTCCGCATCCTGCGCTGGCACTGCCTGCTGATTAGCTTCTCCACTGCTATCTCCCTCACTGACACCAGCACAGAGATACAGAGAACTGACACCAGCACCAAGATACAGAGCACTGACACCAGCACCGAGATAGAGAGCACTGACACCAGCACCGAGATAGAGAGCAATGACACCAGCACAGAGATACAGAGCACTGACACCAGCACTGAGATACAGAGCACTGACCCCAGCACTGAGATACAGAGCACTGACATCAGCACTGAGATACAGAGCACTGACGCCAGTACCGAGATACAGAGCACTGACGCCAGCACCGAGATACAGAGCACTGACGCCAGCACCGAGATACAGAGCACTGACATACAGAGCACTGACACCAGCACTGACATACAGAGCACTGACACCAGCGCTGAGATACAGAGCACTGACACCAGCACTGAGATACAGGGCACTGACACCAGCGCTGAGATACAGGGCACTGACACCAGCACAGAGATACAGAGCACTGACACCAGCACCGAGATACAGAGCACTGACACCAGCACCGAGATACAGAGCACTGACACCAGCACCGAGATACAGAGAACTGACACCAGCACCGAGATACAGAGAACTGACACAAGTACAGAGATATAGAGCATTGACACCAGCACTGAAATAGAGAGAACCGACACCAGCACCACGATGCAATGCAATATGGCTACCTGGAGGAGTTCTGTACAAATGTAATTTCCTGGTTGTGTGATTGGCTTACTGATTTTCCCAGAAATCTGCACTATGATACAAGTCAAATTTTGGGCACCCCCTGCAACATAAACATTGTTTTTGTTGAGCTACTCCCACAGGGAAATCATGTATAAAGGGATGCAGACCCTGCTAATTTCCTCATTAGAGCCCTGCAAGTTATATAAAATCCCTGCAATGTACATAGATTACCCAGAGGGGAATGTTTTTTTTTTCTCAAGTGCTGAAATCAGAGGATCAGGCATGACTGCTAAGCAATAAAGGGACCCTTAGAAAGGATGGGTAGATATCTGGATTCTATGATCAAGGATATGGTATACAAACTGGAATCCAATGTACAGGACACTGGACATGTCCTTCAGCAAATCACTAAAATTAAAATTGAAGGAAAAGTTATGCTGGTGGGGATTGATGTGGAGTCTCTCTACACCTCTGTCCCCCATCATTGGAGGATTGGGGCTGTGGAGAGATTCCCAGAAAACCACTACCTGGTGAATGCAGCACAAAATAAGTTCCTGGTGGAGCTCCTCTCCTTCGCCTTGAACAACAATTTCTTTCAATTCTTGAGCGGATACTATCAGCAGATAGAAGGTACTTCTATGGGAGCCCCATGGGCCCCATCCTATGCGTGCCTCCACCTAGGATTATGGGAGGAGGAGGTAGTATACCACTCACCAATGCACCTCGGCCACGTTCATACGTGGTTGAGGTACATTGATGACGTGTTGGTTGTCTGGTGCAGAGAGGAGGAGGAGTTGTCCAAGTTTATCCGACAGCTCAATACCAATGATTGGAACATCAGACTCACCTACACCAGTGACCTTCGGGAAATTTCCTTTCTAGACTTGCGGATAGGCATTGAGGGCTCCTCTATTGTCACCCGCACTTACAGAAAGCAAACCTCAGCGAATACGCTGTTGTGGGCTGAGAGCCACCATCACAAGTGGCAGAAGGATGGCATTCCAGTAGGACAGTTCCTACGTATCAAGAGGAACTGTTCAGATGCCAAGACTTATAAGGAGGAATCTGATGACCTGTACAGGAGGTTCAAGGAAGGAGGATACTCCCATAACCAGTTGAGAAGAGCTAAAAAAAATGGCAGCATGGGTTGAAAGGGACACCCTCCTTGAACCTAAATCTAGAGAAAAGCCTGGGGATAGAGACAGTGGGACACCTGATCCTGTGCGAATCATTACCCAGTACGGCAGACAATGGGATCAGGTCAGGGATGTCCTAAGGAAACACTGGGGAATCATGACTAATTCCCCCAGACTAGGAGAGATCGTGGGATCTAGACTGAATCTGGTTGAAAAAAGAGCCAAGAACTTGGGGGACATACTCACTAGATCAGAGTTCACCAAGACACCGGACAACACATGGCTTTCCGATAACCCTAGATCTAGCGGCCACTGTCAAATATGCACTTTTGTAAACAGAACTGAAGAGTTCTGGGACGCACGTGGTGAGTGAAATTTCCGAATAAGGGATCTGGTGAATTGTGCCGCAAATCGAGTTACATACATGCTGACCTGCCCATGTGACAAAATATGCGTAGGGAAAACTAACAGACAGCTGAGGATCCATATAGGAGAGCACATGAGGGAGATTAAAGAAAAGGACACTGAAAAACCCTTGGCAAGACATTTTGTCAACTTTCATGAGGGTAAACTGGAGGGGATGAAAGTAAATGCGATCTACGGCCTGAAACTACCCCCCAGGAGGGGGGACTTTGACCAAATACTCCTACAGAAGGAAAAATGGTGGATCTATAATTTGAATTCTTTGGCGCCACTAGGCCAGAACACTGAGTTTAACCTTCAGGTCTTTCTGCAGGAGTAGGGGACAGATACAATTACATGATATAGCAATGAACCTTTGTTTTATCCCCCTAGGCCAGCCCCTCATATATCCCCTCATATCTTTCTCTCCCTTGTTTTTTTTTTTTCCTTAATTTTCAAATGAAATGCAAAATTTTCCACAGCCAATGATGATTTGTGGAGCCATGTCATCTGCTGGTGTGAGTCCACTGTGTTTTATCAAGTCCAAAGTCAGCGCAGCCCTCTACCAGGAAATTCTAGAGCACTTCGTGCTTCCCTCTGCTGACCAGCTTTATGGAGATGCGGATTTCATTTTCCAGCAGGACTTGGCACCTGTGCATACTGCCAAAAGTACCAATACCTGGATTCATGATCATGGTATCACTGTGCTTGATTGGCCAGCAAACATATCACACATTTCACAGAGCCAGTGGCGTAGCTACAAGGGTCACAGGGGTCACAATGGTGACCCTGCCCCTGCTACACGGGGCCCATGCAGCTGGTAGAGAATGATTGTCAGATTGAAATCCCCATCATTAGCTGAACTGCACATTGGCACTGGAAGCTCGGTCAGACAGTAAAAGAGAAAAGCAAAGCTGGTAGAGGAGTCCTCCGGAGTGCTGTGCTCTCTGCCTCCCCCTACAGTGTAGTACCCGATTGTGTGATTGAGGTTACCGTACTGCTGATTTTTTAAAAGGCTGTATACTGGAGGTATTTATGTACAGTATGTGTTTGTATGTGTGTTTTTATACCTGTATGTGTGTATATGTGTGCAGAGTATTCTACCCATCCCATGATAAACTACAGAACATTCCACCCATCACATGACATACTGCAGAGCATTCCACCCTTCCTATAACACACTGCAAAGCGTTCCACCCATCTCATGATACACTGCAGAGTATTCCACACATCCCATGATACACTGCAGAGCATTCCACCCATCACATGACATACTGCAGAGCATTCCACCCATCCCATGAACATTGCAGAGCATTCCACGCTTCCCATGACACACTGCAGAGCATTCCACCCATCTCATGATGCACTACAGAGTATTCCACCCATCCCATGACACAGCATTTCACCCAGTGGCAGAACTACCATGGTCACAAAGGTCGCACTTGTGACTGGGCCCTGGCATTCCACCACTGTAGAGACAGCCCAAGATGGCAGGAAGGGAGCATGCTGCAGGATCATACTAAAGGCTCCATGATGGGAGTAAAGGGTCTCAGGGTCAAGGGCCCTGGGCTTGGAGGAAAGGGGCTTGGGACTAGAGGAAAGTGGTGGATCAGGGGGGCCCTTCATGGTTTCCTGCACTGGGCACCGAAGGTGCTAGTTACGCCTTTGCACAGAGCCTGCCTTCTAAACTACAGAGGTGCTGAGAGGAGGAGTTTCAGGAGGTGGAGTCAGTACAGGAATCACTGCTTGCAGGCAGCAGGGTACCATGGGATATGTAGTCCTTAGAAATGGAAGGGAAACAGCAGAGGATAAGCAAAGAATGCAGGGAATCCAGTAAGTTGTGGAAAGAGATAGCCAGTGGCAGGCATAACTCACAGCATGAAATGAGATTTATTAAAGAACTTTACCCCAACATTTCATATTCCTGATTTGTGTTTGTTGTATGATGTACTTGTATTAACCACTTACCGACCAGACCATAGCCGAAAGATGGCTACAGCGCGGTACAATGATGTCCTCCCAGAATCGCGCTTTCTGCGCACCCCCTGGGGAGCACACCTGGTAATGTCTATGACTGTCAGGTCTTCCAGACCCAGCACATCACAGATAGAGGTAAAGGACCAATAACAGTGGCCCTTTACCACATGATCGCTCTGTCCAATGATGAGCGATCACTTGTCAACAAACCAGAGCATGTCTGGTTTAGCTCCTCCCCTTTCCTCGCACCGATCGGCACAGTTTGCGAGGAGAGGAGGGAGCTGGTGCAGCAGGGGGCTGGATCTGAAGTGCCCACAGCGCTGATCTGTGCCCATTCATGCCTCATCTATCCTCATCCATGGCTCGCTCATGCTCATCCATGGCTCATCCATCCCCATCCATGGCTCATACATCCCCATCCATGGCTCATTGCTGCTCATCCATGGCTCATTCATCCCCAATCATGACTCATCCATCCTCATCCATGGCTCATTCATGCTCATCCATCCCCATCCATGGCTCATTCATGGCTCATCCGTGCCACATCAGTGCTCATCCATGCCACATCAGTTTTCATCTGTGCCACATCCGTTTTCATGCTATGTGTACATGGTATGTGTTAGAAATATCTTATAAATAGGCAACTTTATGTAAAAAAAATGTGTTTTCATTTTCTTTCCACATTTTCCAAAAACTTGTGGAAATAAATGTTCAAAAGACTCATTATGCCTCATAGATTATATATTGAGGTGTTTACTCTCCAAAATGGGGTCATTTTTTGGGCTTTTTCATTGTCCTGGTGCTCCAGAAGTGTAAGAGGTAGTCTAGAAATGATATGTGTAATTTATGTCCCAAAAAGCCTGACAGTGCTTCCTGCATGTTGGGCCTCTATATGCGGCCAGGCTGTGTAAAAGTCTCACAGATGTGGTATCGCCATACTCAGGAGGAGGTGTGTGAGAAATAACCTGTTATGACAATTTTGTGAAAAACAGAAAAAAAAATCTTAATTTTGCAAAGAATTGTGGGAAAAAAATACAACTTCAAAAAACTCACCATGCCTCTTACTTACATAGTTACATAGTTACATAGTTAGTCAGGCTGAAAAAAGACACAAGTCCATCTAGTTCAACCAAAAAAAATAGAAAAATTATATATAACCATACAATCCCATATACAATCCTTCACCCACAGTTGATCCAGAAGAAGGCAAAAAACTCCAGCAAAGCATGATCCAATTTGCTATAGGGGAGGAAAAAATCCTTCTTGAACCCCCGCGAGGCAATCGGATTCAGCCTGGATCAACTTTACCTAAAAATGTTAGTACCCAGTTATATTATTTAGATTAAGGAAAGAATCCCCCCCTTAATCTCCTCTTCTCAAGAGAGAATACATTTAGTTTCTCTAATCTTTCCTCAATGCCTCTTATTAGTTTGGTTGCCCTTCTCTGCACTTACTATATACCTTGGTACTATATACCTTGGAATGTCTACTTTCCAAAAAGGGGCCATTTGGGGGGGTATTTGTACTTTTCTGGCTTGTTATTGTCTTAAGAAATGAGATAAGCTGTCAGTACATCAGGTGTGATCATTTTTCAGTGCTTTGCACCATAGATTGTAGACTCTATAACTTTCACAAAGACCAAATAATATACAATGATTTGGGTTATTTTTACCAAAGATATGTAGCAGTATACATTTTGGCAAAACTTTATGAAGAAAAATTACTAATTTGCAAAGTTTTATAACAGAAACAAAGAAAAATGCCTTTTTTTTAAACAAAATTTTTGGTCTTTTTTCATTTATAGCACAAAAAATTAGAAACGCAGTGGTGATTAAATGCCACCAAAAGAAAGCTCTATTTGTGTGAACAAAGGACAAAAATTTCATATGGGTACAGTGTTGCATGACTGAGCCTGGTTAGGAAGGTCTGGTTAGGGGGAAGGGGGTTTAAGTGCCCAGTGGGCAAGTGGTTAAATAGTATCCTGCTCTCTTTGTATTGCTTCTTTTGTGTGAAATACCTGGTGATTCTGCCAGTCCCCCCGCTTGGTTTGGATGGGGGGAACCGCACGTCATTTTTTTTTTTTTTTTTGCACGGGGTTCCCCTTAAATTTCATACCAGACCTGAAGGGCCTGGTTTGGATTTTGAAGGGAACCGCACATAATTGTTTTGTTTATTTTGGCGTGGGCCCTGCTGTTGTAAATTCGTTAAAAAATAGTGATAAAATCCCCCAGTCAAACAGGTGGCGAAAAATTGGGCCTTGGGTGCTGGCGTGTCAAAACTCTGTAACCCCTTGCAGTTACTCTTGTTGGACAGAGGAACTGGGCCTGAAGTTGTAAATTAATTTACAAATTGTGACGAAAGCCCCTAGTCAAACAGGTGGCCAAAAATTGTGCCTTGTCTGTTGGCGGTGCCAGAACACTGTAACCCCTTGCAGTTACTCTTCTTGGACAGAGGAACTGGGCCTGATGTTGTAAATTATTTAAAAAATTGTTATGGCATGCCCCTGTAAAGCAGGTGCAGAAAAATTGGGCCTTGGGTGTTGGTGGTTCCCTAAATACAACATATAGTTCTAGATTATGGACAGGAGGTATAGGAGCAGTGGCAGTCTTCAAGGGATCCCAGATCCCTAGCAAATTTAATCAGTTGCATCAGCATCCGGGGCTTGATAGCTGCTGATCCAGGACTGATTAATCTTTATAAATGTGAGTCTATTAACCGAGTCTGTGGACAGGCGCACTCTTTGATCGGTTACTGACCCACCAGTAGCACTAAATGTCCGTTCAGAAAGCACGCTGAATGCAGGACAGGCCAGTAGCTCAATTGCATATTGAGCAAGTTCCGGCCAGTGGTACATCCTCAAGACCCAGTAACTCAGTGGATGCTCAGTTGGAAAGGTCTCCAAGTCTGCTCTTGCCCCTATATATTCCTGCACCATATAATGTAGACGCTGATGATGGTTGCTTGAACCTATCAGGCATGGGTGCTGAGGACGGAAAATGTTTTCAAAGGCATCGCTCAGCCGGCCACCTTCTCCACCACTCTGCCTCTGAATGACCGAAGCTTCAGAAACACGTTGTCCAGGGCCAGCAGCAGGACATGGTAAACTCCCAGGGTTTGGAAAGGCGTTGCACAAACTTTTTCTCAAAGTATCCTGAAGATGTTTCATTCTCCGCACCCTCTGCGCAGGCAGGATGAGTTCTGCAACTTTACCCATGTAACGTGGATCAAGAAGGGTTGCCAGCCAGTAATGATGCCTCTCCTTGATACCAAAAATCCTAGGGTCTTTTCGCAGGCTCTTCAGAATCAGAGAGCCCATGCAACATAAGTTTGAGGAGGCACAAGTGTCCTCTGGGTCACTGGGTCACATTATCAGCAACTCCCTCCTCCCAGCCACGTACAACTCATTGGGTTTCTGGGGCCTGAAAGCCATGATCCCTTGAAGACTGCTGCGTATTATACTCCACATCCATGCTGACATAATCCTCCTCCTCCTCCCGTGTGTTTGGCGGCTCTGCAGGAATGCTCTCTGCATAAAGGAGGCCTTGAGAGGAAAGGAAGTCCTCCTCGTCCTCCCTCTGTTCTGCCTCTAGTGCCCTGTCCATGATTCCACAAAGCGTGTGCTCCAGAAGGAATATTAGTGGGACAGTGTCACTGATGCAGGCATTGTCGCTGCTCACCATCCTTGCGGCCTCCTCAAATGGTGACAGGACAGTGCATGCATCCTTGATCATTAGCCACTGACGTGGCGAAAAAAAAGCCAAGCTCCCTTGAGCCTGTCCTGGTGCCATGCTCACAGAGGTACTCATTGATGGCCCTCTGCTGTGCGTGCAGTCGCTGCAGCATTGCCATTGTTGAGTTCCACCTGGTGGCCATGTCACAAATTGTTGGGCAGGTTGAATTCCCGCTGGATGTCAGCCAGCCGGGCACTGGCACTGTATGAACACTGGAAATGACCACAGACTTTTCTGGCCTGCCTCAGGATATCTGGTACCTGGTCAAGAAACGCTGCACCACCAAATTCAAGACGTGTGCATGGAACATGTGTCAATTGTCCCAGTCGGAGGGCAGAGAGAAGGTTGGTGCCATTGTCGCATACAACCATTCCTGGCTCAAGCTGCCGTGGCGTCAACCACCTCTGAGCTTGCCCCCGCAGAGCTGAAAGAATTTCTTTCCCAGTGTGGCTCCTGTCCCCAAGACAGATTAACTCAAGCACTGCATGGCATATTTTAGCCTGACTGCATGCATAGCCCCTTGAACACTTAGGGAGCACTGCAGGTTCAGGGGACAATTCTGCAGAAGAGGCCACAGAGGAAGAAGAAGAGGAGGGGGTGGAGGAGGAGGCGGATGTGGAAAAATCACCACCAGCTTTTTGGAGGCGTGGTGGAGGAACTATTTCCAAAACTGAACCCTGTACTGCATCCTTCCCAGCTGCCAGCAGAGTTACCCAGTGCGCCGTGAAAGAAAGGTAACGTCCCTGACCGTGCCTGCTGGACCATGAGTCAGCGGTAATATGAACCCAGCTGCTAGCCACACTGTTCAACAAGGCCAAAACATTTCCTTCCACATGACGGTAGAGAGCTGGAATGGCTTTACATGAAATGAAATCTCTTTTGGGAACATGCCACTGTGGGACAGCACAAATTCACAAAAGTGTGCAGAGTCTACCAGCTGAAAAGGCAGCAGTTGGAGTGCTAGCAATTTGGCCAACCTAGCATTAAGACGCTGAGCACGTGGATGGCTGGGACTGTATTTCTTTTTGCGGTTCAGCAACTGGGGTAGGGATATTTGCCTGCTGAATTCACCTGGTGGTGTACTGCTAGCAGATTGCTGGCTGCAAGTACTAGTTGTGGCACGCATTGCTACACCTTTGGTATAGTAGGGGTTGAGATCCCAGATGAGGAGCAAGGAGGAGTCCGTTCTGTTTTCTGGTGTGGGTTCTTCAGGTACTCTTGCCAACGGACTGCATTGCTGGTCGTCATATTTCTTGTCAAGACAGTAGTCCTGGCCGTGCTTGACCCGCTTCAGACATAGATTGCAAATGGCAACGGTGCGATCTACTGCACATATGCTGAAAAATGGCCACACCAAAGAAATTTTGGAAGTCGGCGGGAAGGCAGCAGCGCCCTACACCTGTGGAGCTCTGTGGGCTGATGCAATTGGGTGACTGCCCTTAAGCTGGCCCCTGGAGGACATCCTGCCTTGTTGGAGTTGGGCCTCCTCCTCCTCCTAACTTTCCTCCTCTCTTCTCTCAGGCACCCAAGTACAATCCGTGTCCTCATCATCCCCTCCCTCCTCATCACTGGAGCAAACTTGGCAGTATGCTGCAGCTGGGGTAACATAACTGCTAGTTTCTTGTCCTTTTGCAGCACCGACTCTCTCCAGGCTCACGCTACTCCCTTCCTCAACCTGGGAACCAGCATCGGAGCCTTCAAACTGCTGCGCATCCTCCATGAGCATGTAACTGACACTATGGTTGAACAACTCAGATAACTGCTCCGTGCATGATGGTGGGGCTACAGAAGGAGTGACTGTGGACAAGGATCCAGTAGAATAGGCCGCTTTGCCAGATGCGTTGGAAGGCAAACTTGTACAAGCCTAGGTGACAGAGGATGAGGAGGATGAGGATGGCTTTGTTATCCACTCTTCTGCATGTTGTGGCTCAATAGCACGTTCAACAGCAGATAAAAAGGACAAGTGTGACCCGCCTGCCGAGGATGCACCACGTCCGCCACCTTTCACTGAAGACACAGAGGCTGCTTGCCCTCTTTTAGTGGCCTGGGAGCGTCTGCCTCTCCTTTGAGGCCTTCCTGACATGATGTTTTGTTTTTTTTTAGCACCGCACTACACCACCGAATGCACCGATATATAATTTACTCTCAATACCCTGCGTGTATATCTGTATACACTAGAATGTATATATTTGAAGACAACATGCCAAGTAGTGTGCTATATACCGTACACCCCCAAATGCACCGATATATAGTGCACACTCAATACACTGTGTGTATATATATATATATATGATGACCTATATATATATATAT
>BLSH010425067.1:96093-125275 GCA_018402905.1 Glandirana rugosa
TATATATATATATATATATATAAATAATTATGTGGCGGACTTCAAATGATATATGACATGTGCTGACTTGTATTAATAAATATATATATATATATATATATATATATATATATATATATTTACAGCCTAGTATATATCTATATACAGTGCATTCAGTGTTGACTATATATACAGTGCATTCGGGGATGTACAGTATATACTACAGTGTAGTGTGGTGCTCCAAAAAACAAATCCCCATCATGTCCGGAAGGCCACCAAGGAGAGGCAGACACCCACAGGCCACTAAAAGAGGGCAAGCAGCCTCTGTGTCTACAGTGAAAAGTGGTGGTGGCTGACATGGTGCTTCCTCTGCAGGCAGGTCACGCTTGTCCTTTTTTTCTGCTGCTGTTATTCAGCCACAACATACAGAAGAGTTGGTGGAGTGGATAACTAAGCCATCCTCATCCTCTGTCACCCAGGCTCATACTAGTTTGCCTTTCAATGCAGCTGCGAAAGTGGCCTATTCCACCGGATCCTTGTCCACAATTACTCCTTCCATAGCCCCACCATCATGCACGCAGAAGTCACCAGAATTATTCGACCATAGTGTCGGTTACATGCTGATGGAGGATACTCAGCAATTTTAAGGCTCTGATATTGATTCCCAGGTTGTGGAAGGGAGTAACATGAGCCCAGAGAGAGAGAGAGGGTGCCACAAAGGACAAGAAATTAGCAGTCATATTCTCCCAGCTGCAGCATACTGCCAAGTTTGCTCCAGTGATGAATAGGGGGGGGGTGGGGGGATGATGAGGACACTGACTGTACTTGGGTGCCCGAGAGAAGAGGAGGAAAGTGAGGAGGAGGAGGTACAACTCCAACGAGGCAGGGTGTCCTCTAGGGGCCAGCTTATTGCATCACACCACAAAGCTCCACAGGTG
Source organism: Glandirana rugosa (assembly GCA_018402905.1). Taxonomy (NCBI): domain Eukaryota; kingdom Metazoa; phylum Chordata; class Amphibia; order Anura; family Ranidae; genus Glandirana; species Glandirana rugosa. Next base: position 97,011 of record BLSH010425067.1, read on the forward strand.
CAGGACGCTGCTGACTTTCAAAAGTTCATTGGTGTGGGCTTTTTTCAACACATGTGCAGTAGATTGCACAGTTCCTGTTTGCAATCTACGTCTGAAGTGGATCAAGCGTGGCCAGAACAGCAGCCGCTTGGGCATCACTGTCTTGACAAAACATAGGGTGACTGCCATGCAGTCCATTTGCAACAGCACACGAAAGACCCACATCATAAAACAAGGAGGGCTACTCCTTGCTCCTCATCTGGGATCTCAAACCCTGCTATACCTCCAGTCCTCTCATAAACCTGTACTGAAAGGAATGAAGGTATACAATGGGTGCCACAAGTACTGTACTTGCAGCCAATCTGCTAGCAGTACACCACCAGTTGAATTCAGCAGGCAAATTTCCCTACCCCAGTTGCTGAACTGTAAAAAAAAAATACTGTCCCAACCATCCACACATAGGCGTGTGCTCAGGGTATGCCAGGTGTGCCTGGGCACACCCTAATCACCCTGTGCTGAGCAGATTCCCCCTGCTGTTTGGCTGCAGAGAAAGGGACTAGGGAATCTCTATCCTCACACCTTTACTCTGTCTCCAAAGTGAGACATTAGGGGGTCTGTTTAGACCCCTAAGATTTCACCAAAACGCCCCAATGGGTCTCCTAAATTGTAAAAAAAAAAACAATAATAAAAAATACTAAAATAATAAAATTGTAAAAAAAGTAATAATAATAAAAATATAAAAAATAAGCTACTGACACCAATCTCTGCCCTACTGACATCTACCAACACTGTCCATTGCCCTACAGCCCTATACAGTATATATACAGACATGCATGTGTGTTTGAGCTTTGGGGTGCACACTCAATGCAATAGGTTGCACATGCCTATGCATCCACATGCTCAGCGTCTAAATACTAAATTGGCCAAATTGCTAGCACTACAACTGCTGCCCTTTCAGCTGGTAGGCTCTGCCCCATTTCGTGAATTTGTGGAATGTGCTGTACCACAGTGGCAGGTTCCAAAAAGAAATTTCTTTCCATGTAAGGCCATTCCAGCTCTCTACCATGTGGAAGGCAATGTTTTGGCCTCCTTGGACAGGGCGGTCAGCAGCAAGGTTCATATTACCGCTGACTCATGGTCCAGCAGACATGGTCAGGGATGTTACCTTTCCTTCATGGCGCACTGGGTATCTCTGCTGGCAGCTGGGAAGGATGCAGGACAGGGTTCAGTGATGGAGCTACTTCCACCACCATGTCTCCAAAAAGCTGTTGGTGATTCTGCCACATCCACCTCCTCCACCCCTCCTCTTCTTCTTCCTCTGTGGCCTCTTCTGCACAATTGTCCTCTGAACCAGCAGTGCTCCCTAAACGTTCTAGGGTCTACGCAAGCAGCCTGGCTAAAAGATGCCATGCGGTGCTTCAGTTGGTCTGTCAAGGGGACAGGAGCCACACTGGGCCAGAGATTGTCAGCTCTGCGGGGGTGGGCTCAGAGGTGGTTGACGCCATGGCAGCTTGAGCCAGGAATGGTTGTATGCGACAATGGCACCAACCCTCTCTCTGCCATCCGACAGGGACACTTGACACATGTTTCATGTTTGGCACATGTCCTGAATTTGGTGGTGCAGCGTTTCTTGACCAGGTACCCTGGCTTACCTGATATTCTCAGGCAGGCCAAAAAAGTCTGTGGTCATTTCCGGTGGTCATACAATGCCAGTGCTCGGCTGGCTGACATTCAGCGGGAATTCAACTTGCCCACCAACCGCCTCATTTGTGACATGCCCACCAGGTGGAATTCAACATTGGCAATGCTGCAGCGGCTGCACACAACAGAGGGCCATCAATGAGTACCTATGTGAGTATAGCACCAGGACAGGCTCAGGGGAGCTTGGCTTCTTTTCGCCATGCCAGTGGCTACTGATCAAGGATGCATGCACTGTCCTATCAACATTTGAGGGGGCCACACCAATGGTGAGCAGCGACAATGCATGCATCAGTGACACTGTCTCTCTAGTCTTCCTGCTGGAGCACACGCTTTGTGGAATCATGGACATAGCACTTGAGAAGAACAGCGGAAGGAAAAGGAGGACTTCCTTTCCTCTCAAGGCCCCCTTTATACAGATAGCATTCCTGCAGGGCCACCAAACACACAGGAAGAAGAGGAGGAGGAGGGTTGTGTCAGCATGGATGTAGTGGATAACGCGCAGCAGCCTTCAAGGGATGGTTTTCAGTCCCCATAAACCCAAGGAGTTGTACATGGCTGGGAGGAGGTAGTTGCTGACAATGTCATCCTCAGTGACCCAGAGGACTCTCATGCCTCTTCAAACTTAGGCCGCATGGGCTCCCTGATTCTGCATAGCCTGTGAAAAGACCCGAGGGTTCGTGGTATCAAGGAGAGGGATCATTAGTGGCTAGCAACCCTTCTTGATTCACGTTACAGGGGTAAAGTCGCAGAGCTCATCCTGCCTTGTCAGAGGGAGCAGAGGATGAAACATCTTCAGGATACCTTGAAGAAAAGTTTGTGCAACGCCTTTCCAGACCTTGGGAGGTTACCATTTCCTGGTGCTGCACAACGTGTTTCTGAGGCTTCATTCAGTCAGAGGAACAGCAGTGGAGAAGGTGGTCAGCTGACCAATGCCGTTATACAATTCTTCAGTCCTCAGTGCCCAGGGCTAATAGATTCAAGAAACCATCATCAGTGTCTGCATTATATGGTGCAGGAATATCTTGGGGCAAGAGCAGACTTGGAGACCCTTCCAACTGAGCACCCACTGAGTTACTGGGTCTTGAGGATGGACCACTGGCTGGAACTTGCTCTATATGCAATCGGGCTACTGGCCTGTCCTGCATCCAGAGTGCTTTCTGAATGGACATTCAGTGCTGCTGGAGGGTTCATAACGGATCAAAGAGTGCGCCTGTCCATAGAGTCCGTTGATAGGCTCACATTTATAAAAATGAATTAGTTCTGGATCAGCAGCTATCAAGCCCCTGATGCTGATGCAACTGATTGAAATTGCTAGGGATCTGGGATCCCTTGAAGACTGCCTATGTTGCCTATCCTATTCCTCCTGAATCCTGATGATGCTAGCTTCCAACAATATTTTGAGTTTAGGGCACCACCAACACCCAAGGCCCAATTTTTCTGAACATTTGCCTGGGACATGTCATTACAATTTTTAAAATAAATTACAACAGCAGGGCCGTTCCTGCGCCCAACAAGAGTAAGTGTGAGGGGTTACAGTGTTCTGCCACCACCAACATTCAAGGCCCAATTTTTCTGCACCTGTTTGACTGGGGCATGTCATTACAAGCTCAGTCCCCATAGTATATGTAATACAGTTCAGACTATATGGAGCAGTCAGTGTAGTATATATAACACAGTGTATTGAAGTGGTTAAGGGAAACCCTATGACAGGATTAGAAAAAAAATGGCATGGGGTCCCCCCCCAAAATCCATACCTGCTCCTTCGAGTCTGGTATGGATTTAAGGGGAACCCTGTGCCAAATTTTTTTAAAAAATTGCGTGCCCCCCCCCCCCCCCAAAATCCAAACCAGGCCCTTCAGGTTGGGTATGGATTTTAGGGGAACCCCACACCAAATTTTCAAAAAAGTGGCGTAGGGGTCCCCCAAAATCCATACCAGACCCTTATCCGAGCATGCAGCCTGGCAGGGCAGGGGGGGTACGAGCGAGCGCCCCCCCGAACCGTACCGGGCCACATGCCCTTAACACGGGGAGAGTGCTTTGGGGTCCACCCTAAAGCACCTTTTCCCCATGTTGATATGGACAAGGGCCTCTTCCCCACAACCCTCGCCGGTGGTTGTGAGGGTCTGCAGGCAGGGGGCTTATCGCAATCTGGAAGACTCCTTTAATAAGGGGGCCCCCAGATCCCGCCCTCCTATGTGAATGAGTTTGGGGTACTAATTGTACCCCTACCCATTCACCAAAAAAGGAGTGTAGTAGTGATACAAAAAACAGCAGACAGTTTTTGACAAGTCCTTTATTAAAAATGTCTTCTTCCTTCCTTCGATCTTCTGCTTCTTCTTTCGTTCTCCCTCTGCTTCTTCCTTCCTCTCGTCGTTGCCTTCTTCTTCTTCTTTCTCCGCCGGCGCTGCCACTGCCGTGCCGTCCAGAGGCGACTCCCAGAATGGGCGATCTTCAGTTTGACAGTTATCTTATAGGTAAAGGCGAGGTCACCAAGTGACGTAACCGAGTGACCCCTCCCCCTTCTGACATCATGTGACGTCAGAGGGGGCAGGGTCACCCATTTATGACCCCATTTGTGGCCCCTCCCTTACCTATAAAATAACTGTCAAACTGAAGACCGCCCATTCTGGGAGTCGCCTCTGGATGGCACGGCAGCGGCGGCAGAGAAAAAAAAACACAAGAAGAAGATGGAGGAAGAGCGAAGGAAGAAAGAAGAAGAAGACTTATCAAAAACTGTCTACTGTTTTTTGTAACACTCCTTTTTTGGTGAATGGGTAGGGGTACCCCATACTCATTCACATGGGTGGGTCGGGATCTGGGGGCCCCCTGTTAAAGGGGGCTTCCAGATTCCGATAAGCCCACGCGTGAAGACCCCCACAACCACCGGCAAGGGTTGTGGGGATGAGGCCCTTCTCCCCATCAATATGGGGACAAGGTGCTTTGGGGGGGCCCCAAAGCACCCTCCCCATGTTGAGGGCATGTGGCCTGGCACTGTTCGGAGGGGGGGTGGCTCGCTCGCTCCCCCCCGTGCCCTGCCAGGCTGCATGCTTGGATAAGGGTCTGGTATGGATTTTGGGGGGACCTACATGCCATTTTTTTAAATTTGGTGCGGGGTTCCCCTTAAAATCCATACCAGACCTGAAGGGCCTGGTATGGACTTTCGGGGGACCCCCACGCAATTTTTTAAAAACATTTGCCACAGAGCTCCCCTTAAAATCCATACCAGACCCGAAGGGCCTGGTATAGACTGGGGTCGGGGGGGCATGCAGTATATTTTAGGTGATTTTTATCTATATTGCCGGGAACTGGCAATCCATTACAGCTGCAAGCAATTTTAAATGACAATTTATTCTTTAAAAAATGTCATTTTGCGGCGGCACTGTTCTAAACATCACACAGATGCTCCACTTTACAATGCATACTAAGGGGACTCCCCAGGCATGATATTTAAAGGAATATTTCATTTTTATTTTTTCACTTTAATCATTATTAACCACTTCGCACCCGGCGTATAGCAAAATTACGTCCGGGCAGGTGTTCCATTATCCGTCTTTTGACATCCTCCAGATAACCCGCGATTGGTGGACCCACCACATTATCGATCAAGGTAAAAAGCTTCCATCAGAAGATTTTTACCATGTGATCAGCCGTGACAATCACGGCTGGTCACAGTGTAAACAGGAAGAGACATTTATCGGCTTTTCCTCTACTCAGGTCTGCAGACCTAAGTAGTGGAGAGCCGATCGGCTGCTCTCCTGACAGGGGGGTCTGCAATGAAAGTTTATCAGTGCAGCCCCACTCAGGATCGCCACACTGGACTACCAGGGAGCCCCCCCAGGAACACCATAAGGAGGCCACCCAGGACCACCAGGGAGATGATCAGGAGGCCGACCATGGACCACCAGGGAGCCCACACTAGATCACCAGGTAAGGGCATGCTGTGCACTGTAGGGATGGCACTGTGCCCATATATGATGCCTGCCAGTGCCATCCTTAACAGTGCTCTATGTACCAGTGCCCACCAGTGCCATGTACCAGTGCCTACCAGTGCCACCTCTCAGTTCCCAACTGTGCCACCTATGAGTGCTCATCAGTGTCACCTATCACCTATCAGTGCCCAGCAGTGCCACCTATCAGTGCCCATCAGTGCCACCTATCAGTGCCCATCAGTGCCCCCTATGAGTGCCCATCAGTGCCGCATATCAGTGCTGCTTATCAGTGCCGCCTATCAGTGCCCATCAATTCTGCATATATGTGCCTCATCATCAGTGCCACCTTATCAGTGCCACGTCATCAGTGCCAATCTGTACTACCTCATCAGTGCCCGTCAGTGTAGCCTCATCAGTGTAGCCACATCAGTGCCCGTCAGTGAAGGAAAAAATGTACTTATACAAAATTTTGTGACAGAAACAAAAGAAAAGGTTTTTTTTTTTTTCAAAATTTTCTCTCTTTTTTTATATGTAGAGCAAAAAATAAAAAATGCAGATGTGATCAAATACCACCAAGAAAAGCTCTATTTGTGGGAACAAAATGATAAAAAGTCTGTTTGGGTGCAGCGTCGCTCGACCGCGCAATTGTCATTCAAAATGCATCAGTGCTGAAAGCTGAAAATTGGTCTGGACGAGAAGGGTGGTAAGTGCCTGGTATTGAAGTGGTTAAAATCACTGCTCCTGTCCCCTAGGGCAGGACCAAGGTCCCCGTATACTTTTTATGGCAATAACTTGCATATAAGCCTTTAAAATGAGCACTTTTGATTTTTCGCGTTCGAGTCCCATTGATTTTAATAGGGTTTGTGTGTTTGCAAATTTTTTTGCCTGTTTGCAAGTTCTGGTGCGAACTGAACCGGGGGGAGGGGGGTGTTCGGCCCATCCCTACTCATGATCCATGTAACCAGGTGGGTTTCAGGGGCATGTCTTTTTCCTACATACTCTGTCCTCAAAGGTGTCCCTCTTTCTCATCTCAGAAAAGTTGGTTGGTATATCATTTTGCAGTACCTATAAAACATGGGAGTGTGAGTGGCCTGTGCCAAGGCACTACAGTGGAAAACATTTTTCCCCCTGAACGACAGCTCTGTATTTCCACATCACAGGACCCCAGAATGCTTGGTACTCCCCATACATCTTATATCATTACATTCAGAGCACAGTCATCTGCTGTGAGTGTAATGAGGCATCCTGTAAGTACAGCATAAAATTTAATGGAGTCTCAGTGCAGGGGCCGGAAATAAGTACAGAGACTAAAGAACATTGCTGTGGTTATTATTAGCTAAATTATGAGCACTCACAGTGGAGTTAGCCGGGTCACCTAACTGCAGCATTGAGCAATTGGTGGGAATTGCAGGGTTAACATCCCCTCACCTGCCACTGGTTCCGCTCCATTAAAAAAGTAACTGTAAAACACACTGGGTATTTGTAGGAAAGTTTCCTTAGGGCAGGATGTGAAAGTGTCCAGAAACATCTGCCAAGCTAGGTGCCAACCACAGGTGTGGCACTCTATCAGGGGAGTTCATGAATAAAGAATGGGGCAATGGGATGATATGTGTATATGCAATGGAAACCTACCATCTCTGCATCATGACCCTGTATAGGCATCCTGGGATATGTAGTACTACAGTAACTGAATGTCGTCACCCACACCAATACGTTCTCTGCACCACAAATGTGCACATCATGCAGTTTGAAATCCCAAATGGGGCCCACAAATCAGTGTTGGAAGTACATAGATTAGCTTGGTATAGCGTTTAATCTGCTGCATCTATTTAGGGTAATGAAAATGTACAACGTGGTGGCACAGAAGTTGGCTATAGTTTGCAGCACTAAGACACTGGCTTTGAATGCCACCAAGACCCAGTCAGCAGGAAGACTGAAGAGTCATTTTAGAAATACATATAATATATGACCCTAATGGGATGGCCCAATGAAACACCAGGGTAAAAATTGGGCTGTTAAGGACGCATAAGAGTGAAAACAGAAAAGATTTTCTGCTAAAAAAAAAATTCTCTATGTTGGGTCTGAGCCTTCCTAAATGATATCCATATGCATACAATAAGCGGAGTTCTGCCCCCCGCAACAAAACAATTAAAAGTCAGCAGCTGCACATACTGTAGGTGCTGACTTTTAATAATAGGACACTTACCTGCCCTGGAATCCAGCCAGTGGTGGCTGATGAAATTTTAGGATGGGGAGGCGCCAGACCCCATCCTTCCTTTTTGACCCCTCCCACTTCTCATAAGTCCCACCCCTTATAGATTCCACCCATTGTGTCAGAAGTATACAGCCCAGCATCATCAGGGTATACAGCATCAGAGATAGGGTATACAGCATCACAGAGAGGGTATACAGAATCACCAGATAGGGGTATACAGAGTCACCAGATAGGGGTATACAGAGTCACCAAATAGGGTATACAGTCACAGATAGGGTATACAGAGCCACCAGATAGGGGTATACAAAGCCATGAGATAGGGGTATACAGTGCCACCAGATAGAGGTATACAGAGCCACCAGATAGGGTATACAGTCACCAGATAGGGGTATACAGAGCCACCAGATAGGGTATACAGTCACCAGATAGGGGTATACAGAGCCACCAGGTAGGGATATACAGAGCCACCAGACAGGGGTATACAGAGCCACCAGATAAGTGTATACAGAGCCACCAGATAGGGGTATACAGAGCCATCAGATAGGGGTATACAGTGCCACCAGATAGGGTATACAGTCACCAGATAGGAGTATACAGAGCCACCAGATAGGGGTGTACAGAGCCACCAGATAGGGGTATACAGAGCCACCAGATAGGAGTGTATAGAGCCACCAGATAGGGTATACAGAGCCACCAGATAGAGGTATACAGAGCCACCAGATAGGGTATACAGTCACTAGATAGGGTATACAGAGCCACCAGATAGGGGTATACAGAGCCATCAGATAGGAGTATACAGAGCCACCAGATAGGGTACACAGTTACCATATAGGGGTATACAGCGCCACCAGATAGGGTATACAATCACCAGATAGGAGTATACAGATTCACCAGATAGGGGTATACAGAGCTACCGGATAGGGGTACACAGTCACCAAATAGGGTATACAGAGCCACCAGATAGAGGTATACAGAGCCACCAGATAGGAGTATACGGAGCCACCAGATAGGGTATACAGTCACCAGATAGAGGTATACAGAGCCACCAGATAGAGTATACAGTCACTAGATAGGGTATACAGAGCCACCAGATAGGGGTATACAGAGCCATCAGATAGGGTATACAGTCACCATATAGGGATATACAGAGCCACCAGATAGGAGTACACAGTGCCACCAGATAGAGTATACAGTCACAAGAGGGGGAGTATACAGAGCCACCAGATAGGGGTATACAGAGCCACCAGATAGGAGTATACAGAGCCACCAGATAGGGTATACAGTCACCAGAAAGGAGTATACAGAGCCACCAGATAGGGGTATACAGAGCCGCCAGATAGGGGTGTACAGAGCCACCAGATAGGAGTTTACAGAGCCACCAGATAGGGTACACAGTCACCAGATAGGGGTATACAGAGCCACCAGATAGGGTATACAGTCACCAGATAGGGTATACAGTCACTAGATAGGGTATACAGTCACCAGATAGGCATATACAGAGCCACCAGATAGGAGTACACAGTGCCACCAGATAGGGTATACAGTCACCAGATAGGAGTATACAGAGCCACCAGATAGGGGGATACAGAGCCACCAGATAGGAGTATACAGAGCCACCAGATAGGGTATACAGGCACCAGAGAGGAGTATACAGAGCCACCAAATAGGGTATACAGAGCCACCAGATAGGGGGTATATAGAGCCATCAGATAGGGGTATACAGTGCCACCAGATAGAGGTATACAGAGCCACCAGATAGGAGTATACAGAGCCACCAGATAGGGTATACAGTCACCAGATAGAGGTATACAGAGCCACCAGATAGAGTATACAGTCACTAGATAGGGTATACAGAGCCACCAGATAGGGGTATACAGAGCCACCAGATAGGGTACACAGTCACCATATAGGGGTATACAGAGCCACCAGATAGGGTATACAATCACCAGATAGGAGTATACCGATTCACCAGATAGGGGTATACAGAGCCACCAGATAGGGGTATACAGAGCCATCAGATAGGGTATACAGTCACCATATAGGGATATACAGAGCCACCAGATAGGAGTACACAGTGCCACCAGATAGGGTATACAGTCACCAGATAGGAGTATACAGAGCCACCAGATAGGGGTATATACAGTCACCAGATAGGAGTATACAGAGCCACCAGATAGGGTATACAGTCACCAGATAGAGGTATGCAGAGCCACCAGATAGGGTATACAGTCACTAGATAGGGTATACAGTCACTAGATAGGGAATGCAGTCACCAGATAGGAGTATACAGAGCCACCAGATAGGGGTATACAGTGCCACCAGATAGGGTATACAGTCACCAGATAGGAGTATATAGAGCCACCAGATAGGGGTATACAGAGCCAACATATAGGTTATACAGTCACCAGAAAGCAGTATACAGAGCCACCAGATAGGGTACAGAGCCACCAGATAGGGGTATACAGAGCCGCCAGATAGGGGTGTACAGAGCCACCAGATAGGAGTATACAGAGCCACCAGATAGGAGTGTACAGATCCACCAGATAGGGTACACAGTCACCAGATAGGGGTATACAGAGCCACCAGATAGGGTATACAGTCACCAGATAGGAGTATACAGATTCACCAGATAGGGGTATACTGAGCCACCAGATAGGGCTATACAGTCACCAGATAGGGTATGCAGTCACCAGATAGGAGTAGACAGAGCCACCAGATAGGGGTATAACGAGCCACCAGATAGGGGTATACAGAGCCACCAGATAGGGGTATACAGAGCCACCAGATAGGGTATACATTCACCAGATAGGGGTATACAGAGCCACCAGATAGGGGTATACCGAGCCACCAGATAGGGGTATACAGAGCAACCAGATAGGGTACACAGTCACCAGATAGGGGTATACAGAGCCACCAGATAGGGGTAAACAGAGCCACCAGATAGGAGTATACAGAGCCACCAGATAGGAGTATACAGAGCCACCAGATAGGGTATACAGTCACCAGATAGGGGTATACCGAGCCACCAGATAGGGGTATACAGAGCCACCAGATAGGGTATACAGTCACCAGATAGGAGTATACAGAGCCACCAGATAGGGTATACAGTCACCAGATAGAGGTATGCAGAGCCACCAGATAGGGTATACAGTCACTAGATAGGGTATACAGAGCCACCAGATAGGGGTATACAGAGCCATCAGATAGGAGTATACAGAGCCACCGGATAGGGTACACAGTCACCATATAGGGGTATACAGAGCCACCAGATAGGGTATACAATCACCAGATAGGAGTATACAGATTCACCAGATAGGGGTATACAGAGCCACCAGATAGGGGTATACAGAGCCATCAGATAGGGTATACAGTCACCAAATAGGTATATACAGAGCCACCAGATAGGAGTACACAGTGCCACCAGATAGGGTATACAGTCACCAGATAGGAGTATACAGAGCCACCAGATAGGGGTATACAGAGCCACCGGATAGGAGTATACAGAGCCACCAGATAGGGTATACAGTCACCAGAAAGGAGTATACAGAGCCACCAAATAGGGTATACAGAGCCACCAGATAGGGGTATATAGAGCCATCAGATATGGGTATACAGTGCCACCAGATAGAGGTATACAGAGCCACCAGATAGGACTATACAGAGCCACCAGATAGGGTATACAGTCACCAGATAGAGGTATACAGAGCCACCAGATAGAGTATACAGTCACTAGATAGGGTATACAGAGCCACCAGATAGGGGTATACAGAGCCACCAGATAGGGTACACAGTCACCATATAGGGGAATACAGAGCCACCAGATAGGGGTATACAGAGCCATCAGATAGGGTATACAGTCACCATATAGGGATATACAGAGCCACCAGATAGGAGTACACAGTGCCACCAGATAGAGTATACAGTCACCAGATAGGAGTATACAGAGCCACCAGATAGGGGTATACAGAGCCACCAGATAGGAGTATACAGAGCCACCAGATAGGGTATACAGTCACCAGAAAGGAGTATACAGAGCCACCAGATAGGGGTATACAGAGCCGCCAGATAGGGGTGTACAGAGCCACCAGATAGGAGTTTACAGAGCCACCAGATAGGAGTGTACAGATCCACCAGATAGGGTACACAGTCACCAGATAGGGGTATACAGAGCCACCAGATAGGGTATACAGTCACCAGATAGGGTATACAGAGCCACCAGATAGGGTATACAGTCACTAGATAGGGTATACAGAGCCACCAGATAGGGGTATACAGAGCCATCAGATAGGAGTATACAGAGCCACCGGATAGGGTACACAGTTACCATATAGGGGTATACAGAGCCACCAGATAGGGTATACAATCACCAGATAGGAGTATACAGATTCACCAGATAGGGGTATACAGAGCCACCAGATAGGGGTATACAGAGCCATCAGATAGGGTATACAGTCAACAGATAGGTATATACAGAGCCACCAGATAGGAGTACACAGTGCCACCAGATAGGGTATACAGTCACCAGATAGGAGTATACAGAGCCACCAGATAGGGGTATACAGAGCCACCGGATAGGAGTATACAGAGCCACCAAATAGGGTATACAGAGCCACCAGATAGGGGTATATAGAGCCATCAGATATGGGTATACAGTGCCACCAGATAGGGGTATACAGAGCCACCAGATAGGGGTATACAGAGCCACCAGATAGGGTATACAGTCACCAGATAGAGGTATACAGAGCCACCAGATAGAGTATACAGTCACTAGATAGGATAAACAGAGCCACCAGATAGGGTTATACAGAGCCATCAGATAGGAGTATACAGAGCCACCAGATAGGGTATACAGTCACCAGATAGAGGTATACAGAGCCACCAGATAGAGTATACAGTCACTAGATAGGGTATACAGAGCCACCAGATAGGGATATACAGAGCCACCAGATAGGAGTACACAGTGCCACCAGATAGGGTATACAGTCACCAGATAGGAGTATACAGAGCCACCAGATAGGGGTATACAGAGCCACCAGATAGGAGTGTACAGAGCCACCAGATAGGGTATACAGTCACCAGAAAGGAGTATACAGAGCCACCAGATAGGGGTATACAGAGCCGCCAGATAGGGGTGTACAAAGCCACCAGATAGGAGTATACAGAGCCACCAGATAGGAGTGTACAGATCTACCAGATAGGGTACACAGTCACCAGATAGGGGTATACAGAGCATCCAGATAGGGTATACAGTCACCAGATAGGGTATACAGCCACTAGATAGGGTATGCAGTCACCAGATAGGAGTATACAGAGCCACCAGATAGGGGTATACAGTGCTACCAGATAGGGTATACAGTCACCAGATAGGAGTATACAGAGCCACCAGATAGGGGTATACAGAGCCACCAGATAGGAGTATACAGAGCCACCAGATAGGGTATACAGTCACCAGAAAGGAGTATACAGAGCCACCAGATATGGTACAGAGCCACCAGATAGGGGTATACAGAGCCGCCAGATAGGGGTGTACAGAGCCACCAGATAGGAGTATACAGAGCCACCAGATAGGATACACAACCAGATAGGGGTATACAGAGCCACCAGATAGGGTATACAGTCACCAGATAGGAGTATACAGATTCACCAGATAGGGGTATACTGAGACACCAGATAGGGCTATACAGTCACCAGATAGGGTATGCAGTCACCAGATAGAAGTAGACAGAGCCACCAGATAGGGGTATACAGAGCCACCAGATAGGGGCATAACGAGCCACCAGATAGGGGTATACAGAGCCACCAGATAGGGTACAGAGCCACCAGATAGGGGTATACAGAGCCGCCAGATAGGGGTGTAGAGAGCCACCAGATAGGAGTATACAGAGCCACCAGATAGGATACACAGTCACCATATAGGGGTATACAGAGCCACCAGATAGGGTATACAATCACCAGATAGGAGTATACAGATTCACCAGATAGGGGTATACAGAGCCACCAGATAGGGGTATACAGAGCCATCAGGGTATACAGTCACCAGATAGGCATATACAGAGCCACCAGATAGGAGTACACAGTGCCACCAGATAGGGTATACAGTCACCAGATAGGAGTATACAGAGCCACCAGATAGGGGTATACAGAGCCACCAGATAGGAGTATACAGAGCCACCAGATAGGGTATACAGTCACCAGAAAGGAGTATACAGAGCCACCAAATAGGGAATACAGAGCCACCAGATAGGGGTATATAGAGCCATCAGATAGGGGTATACAGTGCCACCAGATAGAGGTATACAGAGCCACCAAATAGGAGTATACAGAGCCACCAGATAGGGTATACAGTCACCAGATAGAGGTATACAGACCCACCAGATAGAGTATACAGTCACTAGATAGGGTATACAGAGCCACCAGATAGGGGTATGCAGAGCCATCAGATAGGAGTATACAGAGCCACCAGATAGGGTACACAGTCACCATATAGGAGTATACAGAGCCACCAGATAGGGTATACAATCACCAGATAGGAGAATACAGATTCACCAGATAGGGGTATACAGAGCCACCAGATAGGGGTATACAGAGCCATCAGATAGGGTATACAGTCACCAGATAGGGATATAAAGAGCCTCCATATAGGAGTACACAGTGCCACCAGATAGGGTATACAGTCACCAGATAGGAGTGTACAGAGCCACCAGATAGGGATATACAGAGCCACCAGATAGGAGTATACAGAGCCACCAGATAGGGTATACAGTCACCAGAAAGGAGTATACAGAGCCACCAGATAGGGGTATACAGAGCCGCCAGATAGGGGTGTACAGAGCCACCAGATAGGAGTATACAGAGCCACCAGATAGGAGTGTACAGATCCACCAGATAGGGTACACAGTCACCAGATAGGGGTATACAGAGCATCCAGATAGGGTATACAGTCACCAGATAGGGTATACAGCCACTAGATAGGGTATGCAGTCACCAGATAGGAGTATACAGAGCCACCAGATAGGGGTATACAGTGCAACCAGATAGGGTATACAGTCACCAGATAGGAGTATACAGAGCCACCAGATAGGGGTATACAGAGCCACCAGATAGGAGTATACAGAGCCACCAGATAGGGTATACAGTCACCAGAAAGGAGTATACAGAGCCACCAGATAGGGTACAGAGCCACCAGATAGGGGTATACAGAGCCGCCAGATAGGGGTGTACAGAGCCACCAGATAGGAGTATACAGAGCCACCAGATAGGATACACAGTCATCAGATAGGGGTATACAGAGCCACCAGATAGGGTATACAGTCACCAGATAGGAGTATACAGATTCACCAGATAGGGGTATACTGAGCCACAAGATAGGGCTATACAGTCACCAGATTGGGTATGCAGTCACCAGATAGAAGTAGACAGAGCCACCAGATAGGGGTATACAGAGCCACCAGATAGGGGCATAACGAGCCACCAGATAGGGGTATACAGAGCCACCAGATAGGGGTATACAGAGCCACCAGATAGGGTATACATTCACCAGATAGGGGTATACAGAGCCACCAGATAGGGGCATACCGAGCCACCAGATAGGGGTATACAGAGCAACCAGAAAGGGTACACAGTCACCAGATAGGGGTATACAGAGCCACCAGATAGGGGTAAACAGAGCCACCAGATAGGAGTATACAGAGCCACCAGATAGGAGTATACAGAGCCACCAGATAGGGTATACAGTCACCAGATAGGGGTATACCGAGCCACCAGATAGGGGTATACAGAGCCACCAGATAGGGTATACAGTCACCAGATAGGAGTATACAGAGCCACCAGATAGGAGTACACAGTGCCACCAGATAGGGTTTACCGTCACCAGATAGGGGTATACCGAGCCACCAGATAGGGGTATGCAGAGGCACCAGATAGGGGTATACAGAGCCACCAGATAGGGTATACAGTCACCAGATAGGAGTATACAGATTTACCAGATAGGGGTATACAGAGCCACCAGATAGGGGTATACCGAACCACCAGATAGGAGTATACAGAGCCACCAGATAGGGGTATACAGAGCCACCAGTTAGGGTATACAGTCACCAGATAGGAGTATACAGATTCACCAGATAGGGGTATACAGAGCCACCAGATAGGGTCTACAATCACCAGATAAGGGTTTACAGAGCCACCAGATAGGGGTATACAGAGCCACCAGATAGGGGTATACACAGCTACCAGATAGGTGTATACAGAGCCACCTGATAGGGTATACAGCCACCAGATTACAGTATACTGCACTACCACCCCCCACTCCCACCGCAGGCTCTGCGGGCGGCACTAACAGCATGCACCCAGAGGTCTGGCACTTACTGTGTGTGTGGACTCAGTCTGGAGTGGGGAGGATTCTCCTGTCTCCTGCATAGCAGCGACGGCGGCGGTCTGTGGAGAGGGTGAACAGAGGTGTCCACTCCTCATGTTTCCCCTTCCTTGCCAAAGCGTCTAGGCATCCAATAGGATCGCCTGGTGCTTTGGCCAATCGAGAAACAGGTCTCACTGACCTGCCTCCTTATTGGCGGGGAGGCACTGCAGTGCGAAAATAGCGAAAATTAATTCACTATGGTCATACAATTGGGTGGAATCAGGGCGCAGAGAGCCAATCCTTTTTTGAAGCCTATTAGAGCCTCTGGCTCTATTCAGGTGCTTCAAAAAAAACACTCCCTCCCTCCCGCCCCTGCCATAGGAGACCATTTGTCTGGCGTCCTGGAAGGGGCCCGGCGCATGGATAGGAGGGCGGTGGCAGGGATGGGGGTGGAGCCCGTGCACCCTTAATGCATGGGCCGCCACTGAATCCAGTGATGTCGACACCCTAGCTGATGTTTCCATCAGCTCTCAGGCGCGGCCGCGGCTTCACAGCTGGTTCCCTACTGCACATGCGCGAAGAGCGCTGCACTCTTTTACTGGCCTGGCAGCAGGGGAAGAAGGAGGGGGGGTGAACTTTTGACACACCTCACCGCGGCGAGGTCCAACGGAAGTGAGGAAGGGTACCTGTCAAAAACAGGTACCCGCTCCCCTCCAAAAGGTGCCAAATGTGGCACCGGAGGGGGGGGAGGCAGATAAGCGGAGCTTCCTCTTTTGGATGGAACTCTGCTTTAATGATTAGAGTTGATCAACCCTCTGGAAGTTCGGGTTCTGCTGGTTTGGCCGAACTTCGGGACAAAGTCTGGGTTTGGGTCCGGACTTGACCCGAACTTTGACCCGGACCCCGAACCCCATTGAAATCAATGGGGACTTGAACTTTCAGGCACAAAAATGGCTGTAACAAAGTCCTGGAAAGTCCTAGAGGTCTGAAAACGGAAGGAAAATGGGGGTAAGGGTCAGACAAGTGCCCTACAAAGAAATGGGGATAGGGAAATAACTTAAAATAATTTTTAAGCTAAAATCACATAAAAAAAATCAAAAATGGAGGTGGATGTGGAGTTGGAGGTTGAGGAGGCGGTGAAAGTGGCAGTGGAGGAGGAGGAGGAGGTAGCCAACACTGTTTTTTTTTGTGCAAGAAATGCACCGCTGGCCGCAAATGTAGTATTTGGAATTTTTTAGTTTTTTTTAAACCAGCAATGTAGATGCACTTTTTAATTTTGACACAAAAATCTGTCCCTTTAAGCAACAGTAGGAACCTCTCCCTATAGAACTAGGAGATGATTTTAGATTCTAAAATCATCTCCAAATCGTACAGGGAAAGCCTCCAGCTGTTGCTTTAAGGGAAAGATTACGGTTCTAAAATCATCTTCAAAGTGTGTGGGAAAAGCCTGTTTCAGCCGCATGAAGCCATATTCGTGTTCTAAAATCATCTTCAAAGTGTGTGGGAAAACCCAGTTTCAGCCGCATGAAGCCATATTAGTGTTCTAAAATCATCTTAAAAGTGTGTGGGAAAACCCTGTTTCAGCCACATGAAGCCATATTAGTGTTCTAAAATCATCTTCAAAGTGTGGAGTGGAGCCACGCGGCTGAAACAGGGTTTTCCCACACACTGTGAAGATGATTTTAGAACACTAATATGGCTCCACGCGGCTGAAACAGGGTTTTCCCACACACTTTGAAGATGATTTTAGAACACTAATTTTTTCTTCATGCACTGAAACAGGGTTTTCACACACACACTGTGAAGATGATTTTAGAACACTAATATGGCTTCATGCGGCTGAAACAGGGTTTTCCCACACACTGTGAAGATGATTTTAGAACACTAATATGGCTCCACGCAGCTGAAACAGGGTTTTCCCACACACTTTGAAGATGATTTTAGAACACGAATATGGCTTCATGCGGCTGAAACAGGGTTTTCCCACACACTGTGAAGATGATTTTAGAACACGAATATGGCTTCGTGCGGCTGAAACAGGGTTTTCCCACACACTTTCAAGATGATTTTAGAACACTAATATGGCTTCATGCGGCTGAAACAGGGTTTTCCCACACACTTTGAAGATGGTTTTAGAACAGTAATATGGCTCTATGCCCCTGCAATAGGCTTTTCCCACACAATTTGAAGATGATTTTAGAAGAATAATCTTTCCCTTAAAGCAACAGCTGGAACCTTTCCCTGTACAACTTGATGATGATTTTAGAAGAATAATCTTTCCCTTAAAGCAACAGCTGGAACCTTTCCCTGTACAACTTGATGATGATTTTAGAACACTAATCTTTCCCTTAAAGCAACAGCTGGAACCTTTCCATGTACAACTTGGAGATGATTTTAGAACACAAATCTTTCCCTTAAAGCAACAGCTGGAACCTTTCCCTGTACAACTTGATGATGATTTTAGAACACTAATCTTTCCCTTAAAGCAACAGCTGGAACCTTTCCCTATAGAACTTGATGATGATTTAGAACAATAAACTTTCCCTTAAAGCAACAGACTCTACCTAGTCCAGTCAGATCGTTCTGTGCAGCAGGATGAGGTGTGCAATATGTCCCTCAAAGCACCAGTACTAGTATCTCTCCCTAGTCCACAATCAGATCGTTCAGTAATGCAGGATGAGATGTTCTGCAATCTGTCCCTCACAGAGCCAACAGCATCCTCTCCCTAAACTATCCTGATCATATGACATGCAGCACGGTGACTCCAGCCCCATATAGAGGCTGGGTCACATGGTGCACTGGCCAATCACAGCCATGCCATTAGTAGGCATGGCTGTGATGGCTTCTAGGGAAAACCAGTGGAACACTTGTTGATTGGCTGCCCTTGGCAGCTTTTCAACACGTGTAATAAAATACCAGAACCCCGGACCCGAACCCAAACTTTTTTTGAAAAGTCCAGGTTCGGGTCCGGATCCCGGACACCCAAAAGTTCGGTACGGACCCGAACTTTACAGTTCGGGTTCGCTCAACTCTATTAATGATCTTATAATCTATTTTTTCAATAACTAATTTTCTGCTGTGTTTTCTGCCTCCTTGAAACATCCCCTATGAGCTCCCAAACCTTTCCTTTCCCCTCTCGCTTCCTGTTTGGAACAAACAGTGCACATTAGTTATGACAATGTGCACAGCTCTATGCTGGTGCAAGGATTTTTGACACCCTAGACCAGCCTTTCTCAAGCTTTTCAACACAGAGGAACCCTTGAAATAGTTCTCCAGTCTCAGGGAACCCCTGCTAATAATTAAAAATCTACAACTCATCATGATACATTAGTGTGATGGTCAATGGGAAGAATGCTTCTTACACTTGTAGTCATTGGGAAGAATTACCCCTTACAGATAGCTAAAAAGATCAATGATGTCACTGGGAATTTATCTGAGAGGTAGAAATTGACCATTGCTCAAGGAACCCCTAGCAACCTCTGGAGGAACCCTAGGGTTTCAGGGAACCCTGGTTGAGAAACCCGGTGCTAAAGGCTGATACTAAGGAGCTTATTTAAAATGGAGATTCCCATTAAACCTCTAGGTTACCCCTCACTGTGGCCTGCATTTTGTTGGCCATAAACAAATGCAGGCCATGGTGTGGTACCCTATGGCGTTCTCTCTGCTTGATTGACGGAGAACCAGTCACTTAACTTTGACAGACAGTTAAAAAGATCAATGATGTCATTGGGAATTTATCTGAGAAGTAGAAATTGACCATTGCTCAAGGAACCCCAAGCAACCTCTGGAGGAACCCTAGGGGTTGAGAAACCCTGCCCTAGACGAAGCCTCATTTTGCCACCCCCATTGACTCCACCCCTGACCCCACCCCCTTTGTCCTGCCCATGTGACAGGAGGCGATGCTATACAGGAAGCATCGGCTCTGCTTCCTTTAGCGCTGGCTCCAGTGCTGCTCTGCGCCTCTAATTACACTACCGGTCCGACGGAGAAGCTGCCTGAGACTGAGTTAGTTACATGCTGCAGCTGGCAGAGCATGCAGACGTGGAGGGAAACAAGATGGCGCCCCTAGGCAGCAGAGCACCCTAGGTGGCTGCCTAGTTTGCCTAGTGGTAGCACCAGCCCTGGTCCATAGCCCCTAGTCCATCTCAGGAGTGAACAAGAGAAGGTAGCCACCCTCTAACAGGAAGTCAGATTACAGCAGCAACAGATTTTTTTTCAAACCAGTTTATTGTCACTATAATGTGAAGAGGGCAGAGGTGGATGGCATGAGCTACTTCACTCAATAGAGATAGGACATTGCATGGCAACTTGTGGCACAATTGAGGATGGGCAGACACCTCCCCTTAGTTCTCAGGGGATATCTATTTTGTGGGGAGGGATTAGAACTCCTGTCAGTTTTTATTACTGTCTGTGCCCCTGCTGGGGAGATTCATCCTCTCTATTTGTCCTGTTTACCATTATTACCAAAAGTGAAAGGAAATCACAAATTTTGAATGGTCACTAAAACAGGAATAGAGGGAAATCTTCCAATGGGGACATTAGTTTTGGTGACTACTAGGGATTCCTTCACTTGAGGGTGGGAGGAGGGGGGTTTGGGGAATGGTGTATGCGACTAAGTTTCATGTTACATCCTTAAAGCGGTAGTAAACCCATCCATTTAACAGTTTAAAAACCAGTCACATTTCCGGCACGTGCCGGAAATGTAACACTCCCATTGGTTGTGCTCTAAACCAAACTGTCAAACCATCCAATGGCTGGTGTCATAGCTGATCACATGTGCAGCATCGTGGCAGTTGTAGATTAAACAGAGGCCAAGATGGCAGCTTCCTTGGCTGAAGATGATAAGAGGGTTTACTACCACTTTAATATGGGAGCAACATGAAACATGGTCTAAGATGGACTTACCCTTTAAAATGTGCATGTGATGGAGTGATGGAGCACAGATACAGTGGGGTAAAAAAAAATGTAGTCAGCCACCAATTGTGCAAGTTCTCCCACTTAAAAAGATGAGAGAGGCCTGTAAGTGTCATCATAGGTACACTTCAACTATGAGAGACCGAGTGAGAAAAAAAAATCCAGAAAATCACATTGTCTGATTTTTAAAGAATTTATTTGCAAATTATGGTGGAAAATAAGTATTTGGTCAATAACAAAAGTTCATCTCAATACTTTGTTATATACCCTTTGTTGGCAATGACAGAGGTCAAATGTTTTCTGTAAGTCACCACAAGGTTTTTACATAGTTGCTGGTAGTTTGGCCCATTCCTCCATGCAGATCTCCTCTAGAGCAGTGATGTTTTGGGGCTGTCGCTGGGCAACACGGATTTTCAACTCCCTCCAAAGATTTTCTATGGCGTTGAGATCTGGAGACTGGCTAGGCCACTCCAGGACCTTGAAATGCTTCTTATGAAGCCACTCCTTCATTGCCCGGGTGGTGTGTTTGGGATCATTGTTATGCTAAAAGACCCAGCCACGTTTCATCTTCAATGCCCTTGCTGATGGAAGGAGGTTTTTACTCAAAATCTCACGATACATTGCCCCATTTATTCTTTCCTTTACATGGATCAGTCGTCCTGGTCCCTTTGCAGAAAAACAGCCCCAAAGCATGATGTTTCCACCCCCATGCTTCACAGTAGGTATGGTGTTCTTTGGATGCAGCATTCTTTCTCCTCCAAACACGACAAGTTGAGTTTTTACCAAAAAGTTCTATTTTGGTTTCAACTGACCATATGACATTCTCCCAATCCTCTTCTGGATCATCCAAATGCTCTCTAGCAAACGTCAGACAGGCCCGGGCATGTACTGGCTTAAACAGGGGGACACGTCTGGCACTGCAGGATTTGAGTCCCTAGCGGCGTAGTGTGTTACTGATGGTAGCCTTTGTTACTTTGGTCCCAGCTCTCTGAAGGCCATTCGCTAGGTCCCCCGTGTGGTTCTGGGATTTTTGCTCACCGTTCTTGTGATCATTTTAACCCCACAGGGTGAGATCTTGCATGGAGCCCCAGATCGAGGTAGATTATCAGTGGTCTTGTATGTCTTCCATTTTCTAATAATTGCTCCCACAGTTGATTTCTTCACACCAAGCTGCTTACCTATTGCAGATTCAGTCTTCTCAGCCTGGTGCAGGTCTACAATTATGTTTCTGGTATCCTTTGACAGCTCTTTGGTCTTGGCCATAGTGGAGTTTGGAGTCTGACTGTTTGAGGTTGTGGACAGGTGTATTTTATACTGATAACGAGTTCAAACAGGTGCCATTAATACAGATAATGAGCGGAGAACAGAGGAGCCTCTTAACCGCTTGCCGACCGCCGATCGGCATCTGACGGCGACAAGCTGGCTCCTCTGCGCAAATCGCCGTCATATGACGGCGGCTGCGAGATCGGGCCCAGTGAGAGCGCGCTCACTGTGTCCAGGGAGGGCCAGGGAGCGGTTGCGGCGGAGTCGATCTCCGCCGGCCACTCGCGATGCCCCCCCCCGGAGTGAAAGAACGGAGGTCCGTGTAAGTAAACACGGATCTCCGTTCTGTGAGAGGGGGAAGGGCTGTGATCACAGCCTTCCTCTACATGGAAGCTGTGATCGCTTCCCTTCCCCAGCTAGAGCAGTCCCCCCACAGTTAGAACACGCCCAGGGAACACTGTTAACCCTTAGAGCGCCCCCTTCACTGCAAATGGCATTTACACAGTAATCAGTGCATTTTTATAGCACTGATCGCTGTATAAATGCCAATGGTCCCAAAAAAAGTGTCAAAATGTTCCGACATGTCCGCTGAAATATCGCAGTACCGCTAAAAATTACAGATCGCTGCCATTACTAGTAAAAAATAAAAAATAAATAAAAACCCCAGAAATGAATTCTCATCATCCGTAAACACAACCACTTTTGCGCAAACCAATCAATAAACGCCAATTGTGATTTTTTTTATCACAAATATGAGGAAGAATATAAATCGGCCAAAACCGATGAAAAAAAATGTTTTTTTATATTTTTTTTTTGGGATTTGTATTTTAGCAAAAAGTAAGAAATGTGGGTTTTTTTGCAAAATTATCGCTCTTCTTTTGTTTATAGCGGCGATCAGAAATGACGCAGCGGTGATCAAATACCACCAAAAGAAAGCTCTATTTGTGGGGGAAAAAGGTACAACATTTGGGTACAATGTCGCACGACCGCACAATTGTCAGTTAAAGCGACGCAGTGCCGAATCGCAAAAAGGGCTCCGGTCCTAAAGGGGGAAATCCTTCCGGGGCTGAAGTGGTTAAAGAGGAAGTTACAGGTCTGTGAGAGACAGAAATCTTGCTTTTTTGTAGGTGACCAAATAATTATTTTCCACCATAATTTGCAAATAAATTCTTTTTTTTTTTCTCATTCTGTCTCTCATAGTTGAAGCGTACCTATGATAAAAATTACAGGCCTCTCTCATCTTTTTAAGTGAACTTGCACAATTGGTGGCTGACTAAATACTTTTTTGCCCCACTGTATGTACAGTGGCTGCAAAGAGGTTGGCCATGATCAACAGCACTGAGTTGCAATAAACATTCATTCACTCGATCCAGCGTTGTGCCCGTCTGTAGCTGCTTTTCCTGCTCTCACAGCCTTTGCTGAGGCAGTGAAAGCCATTTGTCTCCATTGCTGTCAGTCAAATCCTGTGAGGAGGGAGCGGGGCCGGGCCAAGCTGCACTGTCTGTGTCTATGGATGCAGGTGACGGGGCTTGGTAGCGAGCCCATAGGTGGTACCCCATAGGATGTGGCTTCCTTTGGGATACCACTGAGAAGAGGAGGAGCCAGGAGCACCGGAGGGGGGTCCATAGAGGAATTAGGGTCTGTTCTGTGAACAGCTCCTCCTCCATGAGAGGGCTGCCGCTGTCTGCACTCAATTTGTTTGACAGTTTATTTATAGTGAAGGGCGAAGCCATCTGGTGAAGTATGGGTGACCCCACCCCATCTGACATCATGTGACATCAGAGGGGCGGGTCACTCAATTACATCACCGGGTGGCCCCGCCCTTCACTATAAATAAACAGTCAAAACAAAGCGAGCTCAGTCGATTGGGTCCGTTGCGCGCTGTGATTGAAGATGGATTACAACGGGGGGCGCTTATTTTTTTTTTCTTTTTTAATAAAGGACTTGTCCCTAATTGTCTCCTGTGGTTTTTTTTTTTTTTTGACACTTTTTGATGAATTAGTAGGGGTATGATGTACCCGATACTAATTCACACAGGGGTGATGCTGGGATCTGGGGGCCCCCTTATTAAAGGGGGCTTCCAGATTCTGATAAGCCCCCCGCCCGCAGACCCCCACAACCAAAGGCCAGGGTTCTGGGGAAGAGGCTCTTGTCTACATCAACATGGGGACAAGGTGCTTTGGGGTGGGGGGGCGCAGAGCCCCCCCTGCCCCAAAGCACCCATACACCCCATGTTGAGGGCATGTAGCCTGGTACGGTTCGGGGGGGGGCGCTCGCCCGCCCCCCTTTATCTTGGTCGGCCAGGTTGCATGCTTGGATAAGGGTCTGGTTTGGATTTTAGGGGGGACCCCACGTCAAGTGTTTTAAAAATTTTGGCATGGAGTTCCCCTTAAAATCCATACCAGACCTGAAGTGCCTGGTATGGATTGAGGGGGGGCTACACAAATTTTTTCAGTGATTTTTTTGTATATTGACAGGAACCAGCAATACATTACAGCCCAGATTTTAATATTTAATTAGACATCTTTTCCTTTACAAATGTAATTTTGCAGTGACAATGTTTTAAGCATCACAGCCCTTTTACAGGCAGACGAAGGGGACCCCCAGGCACATTATTTAAAGGAATATTTCATTTTTATTGTTTCACTTTAAGCATTATTAAAATCGCTGCTCCTGAAAAAACTATTGATTTAAAAACTTTTTTTTGCATTAATACATGTCCCCTAGGGCAGGACCCGGGTCCCCATACACTTTTTATGGCAATAACTTGCATATAAGCCTTTAAAATGAGCACTTTTGATTTTTCATGTTCAGTTCCCATAGACTTTAATGGTGTTCTAATATTCAGACAAATTTTTTGTCTGTTCGCATGTTCTGGTGCGAACCGAACCAGGGGGTGTTCGGCCCATCCCTACTTAGGACACCAGGCTGTGTGCATGCACCCCTGCTAGTTTAATGGGATCATACATAAGGGTCAGCATACACAGACAATTGTGTTTTACATCTGTCATGCATTTGCCAAACATTTTTAAAAGATGAGGCATTTATTTATTTATTTCAGGTACTTATATTTATGCAGTGATATACTCTGCAAATGACATATGTGATGGTGGCAGACAAATGGACACGAGGGAGGGAATTAACAAAGGACAAAACATCTTTGTACACATCAGTGTAAATATCCCCTTATTATACCTTTTTCATGTTCAAAATTAACAATGCTATTACATAAGTTGTATGCGTTGTTGTGCCAAACCAGCGCACCACTGTCATGCAACAATTAACAAATTGTCATTTAATATTTAATACATTAAATGCTAAACAAGTGCATATAGAAATGAGTGCATTTTTCTCCATGCCCCAATTATAGTTAATCCCCTGGGAGTGTGCATATGTAAATCACGTGCAGGCATAAATGCTGTTTTTCTTTATATTTTCCTTGCACATGATTGGGTATTCTTTGCAAAGCTTAAACCTCATTTATTAAGCTCTGGAGCAGTGGTGACCCCTGCATTGTGGGCTCATGGGCGCCGCCCCCCCCATCCCTGCCGCTGCCCCCTATCCATGCACCCGGCCCCTTTCAGGACGCCAGGCGCATGAATTACAATTGTGGGGATGGGGCGGGGTGTGTATTTTGAAGCACCGATTAGAGCCAGGGGCTCTAATAGGCTTCAAAAGAGGGTGGGCTCGGGGTGCAGAGAGTGCACCCTGATCCCACCCAATTGTGTGACAATAGCGAATGAATTTTCAATATTTTCACAGTACAGTTCCGCCCGCCAATCAGGAGGTAGGTCAATGAGACCTGTTTCCCGATTGGCCAAAGCGCCAGGCGATCCTATTGGATGCCTAGCGCTTTGGAAAAGGGGACACGCTAGAGCCGCCTCTGCACACCACACCACAGCAGCCCGCTGCCTTCATGGAGGAGGAGGAAAGGAGAGCACACCACAGCAGCCCACACTGAACCAGTAAGGGGGGGGGGTTGCTTGCAGCTGTCAGTGCCGCGAACCCCCAGCCACCCTTGGTGAGGGGGTGCATCAGTGCTGTGCCTCACCGTGGGGGGGTGGTAGTGCTGGTTGTTTGCCCCCCCAAGAGAAAAGCCCACCAGCCGCCACTGCTCTGGAGCAACTGCACTTGCAGAGTACACAGCCCACTGTATTTGCTTTTAGTACATCAACCCCTATGTGTCCATGCACACATAGGTGTTTACAGGTGTTTTAGAAGAGGAGTGTTTAGTAGGCATGTGCAATTTGTTTCGTTCCAAATTCATTTTTTTATGAATTTTTCAAAATTCGGCAATTCGGAAGAATCCGAATTGCCGAATTTTTCCGAATTTCCGTTTTTTGTAATTCGCAAATTCGGTAATCGGAAAAGCCAAAAATCCGAAATTCGGAAATGTGAAAATTCGAAAATAAGAAAGAACATTTGAAATAATAACTAACTGATAAATAACTATTCAATTATAAGTGTTGGAATTTCCCAGAAAATATGGCTGTTAGTGATAAATTCATATTTAAGTTCACTAACAGCCAAATTTGAAAGGAAATTCCAATACCTATAATTTAATAGTTATTTATTAGTTAGTTATTCTTTCAATGGTTTTTTCTTGTTTGCATTTTTCACATTTCCGATTTTTCTGATTTTTTACTTCGGAATATCAAATTTCGGCATTTTCGAATTGCCGAATTTCTGAATTTTGAATCTGGAAATTTTGAATTTCTGAATTCCGAATTTTTCAAATTCCCGATAAAATAAAAAAACGAACGGAATGAAAACGAACAAATTTTTCGGCTGTGCACAAGCCTAGTGTTTAGAGGCTGAAAAAACCCCATCAACAGCACATTCAGGAGAGGAGCTTTGAGCAGAAAAAATGTGAAATGAGTATAAACTCTCATAAATGCTCTAGGCGCTTTTAGGCTCATTCATATCGTAAAGCATTCTAATAGCATTAACGCCAAACACGTGAGCACACATAAACGCGTCTAAACGCATGTACAAAATGCGGAGACAGTTTTTAAATTGCTTTTTCCTGAGAGGAGTAAACTTCGTTCAGGGGAGAAATTCAAATGCTCAGTGTGAATGGACTGCTTAAAACGCAGGGAAAAGTCCATGCATCAAAAACGCAGCCGCGGAGAATTTTGATGCGGCTGTCTGCGGGTGCTGAAACGCCTGTGATTTACACCTTCCCACCCACAATAGTGCACCTAGCATCAGTCAAACTAAAACATTACAAAATATACAAAATCCTACTTTATTTGGCTACATAGAAAACATTTGTATCATTGCAATTCGTGCAAAGAACCCCTAAATAGAAACATATCACTCAATATTTCATCTTCAGATGGATGGAGAAGTATTGATTGGTATGTCTGGGGTTCTTTGCACGAATTGCAATGATACAAATGTTCTATGTAGCCAAATAGAGTGGGATTTTGTATATTTTGTAACGATCTTTTGAGATTGGTGTTTTGTTCATCATTATCTTCATTTCGGGTTTATTTATGTTTAATGTAGAAGTTTGTTGGATGAGCTAACACCAGGATTTTAGCTGGAGTGCTACTATGTGAGTTCTAGAAGAAAACAGGAAAGGGTTACAGAAAAATAAATACAAAATATAAGACTGCCAGCTGCACCCCTTCCCCTGTATATCCATGTATTATTACTCACCACCCCCCCCCCCGCTGTGTACATAGTGACCCCCTCCCCTGTACTGTACTCAGTGTCCCCCCGTACACAGTGACAAACCAACTTGTACACAGAAATACTCCCCGTACATAGTGATATGTAATAGTAACCCCCCCCCCCCCAATACATAGTAACCCCCTGTACACAATACTTCCCCCCCACAGAAGGTCATTATTATGTACCTATATGTCCCCTTCCCCACGTCGACCGTCAGAATATAAAACATAAA
>BLSH010425067.1:159500-172909 GCA_018402905.1 Glandirana rugosa
GATATTAACTTCCTGTTTGTGGCACATTAGTATATGTGAGGGGGAAACTTTTCAACATGGGTGGTGACCATGGCGGCCATTTTGAAGTCGGCCATTTTGAATCCAACTTTTATTTTTTCAATAGGAAGAGGGTCATGTGACACATCAAACTTATTGGGAATTTCACATGAAAAACAATATACCTGTATATTAGTGCAGGCAGTGTACAGTATATATTAGTGCAGGCAGTGTACAGTATATATTAGTGAAGGCATTGTACAGTATTTATCACAGTGCAGGCAGTGTACAGTATATATTAGTGCAGGCGGTGTACAGTATATATTAGTGCAGGCAGTGTACAGTATATATTAGTGCAGGCAGTGTACAGTATATATCACAGTGCAGGCAGTGTATGGTATATATTACAGTGCAGGCAGTGTACAGTATATATTAGTGCAGACAGTGTACAGTATATATTACAGTGCAGGCGGTGTACAGTATATATTAGTGCAGCCAGTGTACAGTATATATTACAGTGCAGGCTGTGTACAGTATATATTACAGTGCAGGCGGTGTACAGTATATATATTAGTGCAGGCGGTGTACAGTATATATTAGTGCAGGTAGTGTACAGTATATATCACAGTGCAGGCAGTGTACAGTATATATTAGTGCAGGCAGTGTACAGTATATATTAGTGCAGGCAGTGTACAGTATATATTACAGTGCAGGTGGTGTACAGTATATATTAGTGCAGACAGTGTACAGTATATATTACAGTGCAGGCGGTGTACAGTATATATTAGTGCAGACAGTGTACAGTATATATTACAGTGCAGGCGGTGTACAGTATATATTAGTGCAGGCAGTGTACAGTATATATTACAGTGCAGGCAGTGTACAGTATATATTAGTGCAGGCAGTTTACAATATATATTATAGTGCAGGTAGTGTACAGTATATATTAGTGCAGGGAGTGTACAGTATTTATTAGTGCAGGTGGTGTACAGTATATGTTATAGTGCAGGCAGTGTACAGTATATATTAGTTCAGGCAGTTTACAATATATATTATAGTGCAGGTAGTGTACAGTATATATTAGTGCAGGGAGTGTACAGTATTTATTAGTGCAGGCGGTGTACAGTATATATTAGTGCAGTCAGGGTAGTATATTTAATACATTGCAGAATATATAGTGCAGTCAGGGTAGTATATATAATACATTGCAGAGTATATAGTGCAGTCAATGTAGTATATATAATACAGTGGATAATATATAGTGCAGTCAGTGCAGTATATATAAAACAGTGTATTGAAGTGGACAAGGGGAACCCTATGACAGAATTAGGGGGAATAAAAACGGCATGGGGTCCCTCCCAAAATCCATACCAGGCCCTTTGGGTCTGGTATAGATTTTAAGGGGAACTCCATGACAAAATTAAAAAAAAAATGGCATGGCCCCCCCCCTCCAAAATCCATACCGGGCCCTTTGGGTCTGGCATATATTTTAAGGGGAACTCCATGCCAACATTTTTTTCTAAAAAATGGCGTGGGGTCCCCCCAAAATCCATAACAGACCCTTATCTGAGCATGCAACCTGGCAGCTCAGGATGGGGGGGGGGGGGCAGGCCACATGCCCTCAACATGGGGAGGGTGATTTGGGGTCCCCCACAAAAGCACCTTGTCCCCATGTTGATGGGGACAAGGGCCTCTTCCCGACAACCCTAGTCGGTGGTTGTTGGGGTCTGCTCACAGGGGGGCTTATCGAAATCTGGAAACCTCCTTTAACAAGGGGGCCCCCAGATCCAGGCCCCCCTATGTGAATGGGTATCAGGCACATTGTACCCCTACCCATTCACCAAAAAAGTGTCAAAAAAGTAAAAACCACAACAGTCAGTTTTTGACAATCCTTTATTAAAAAAGAAAACAAAAGTGTCCTGCGATGTACATCCATCGCCAATCACGCCACCCGACTGACCCGAAAAACTAAAATGCTCCTCCTCCGTGGGAGGGCTCCCGCTGACTGCCGTCTCTGCATCCGATGGGGGTGGGGTCACCCAGTTACGTCACCTGGTAGCCCTGCTCTTGCCTATAAATAAACTGTCAAAGCGAAAAGACAGCAGTCGCTGGGGGGCCTCCCATGGAGGAGGAGCCTTTTCGTTTTATTGATGATGGATTTACATTGCGGGACATTTTTTTAATAAATGAATTGTCAAAAACTGTCTGTTGTGTTTTTTACTTTTATGACACTTATTTTTGGTGAATGGGTAGGGGTACAATGTACCCAATACCCATCCACATGGGGGGGCGGAATCTGGGGGCCCCCTTGTTAAAGGGGGCTTCCAGATTCCAATAAGCCCCCCACCCGTAGACCCTGACAACCCCCGGCCAGGGTTATCAGGAAGAGGCCCTTGTCCCCATCGACAACACCCCAAAGCACCCTCCCCATGTTGAGGGCATGTGGCCTGGTATGGTGTGGAGTTCCCCTTAAAATCAATAGCAGGCCCGAAGAGCCTGGTATGGACTGGGGGGGGGGGGCCCTACGTAGTTCTTTTCATTGATTTTTTATCTATATTGCTGGGAGCTGGCAATACATTACAGCCGTGAACAATTTAAAATGACCTTTTTCCTTTAGAAATGTGGACCTGTAATCAGAACACTCCAACCAAAAAATGGACATTATCTCCGTGTAGAGGTGAGACAATACTTACCTACCAATACTATTTGCATAATTGGCATACATGATCTAGCTTAATCAATACTAGAATGAAAAAAGCAATAGCAACATGCAAAGTGCATAATCCTCTAGTAACTGTAGGCAGGTCAGTGCAAAATTAATTCTAACTGGTTACTATAGGTTACTGCAATTCACACCTTGCTGTCTGCCTTGTTGGACAAGCCTGTGAGAGATTCCGTAAACTATCATGTCCCTTATTTGTTTTTTAAGATGGAAATGCATTTGCCGACCTTCACAAAGCTTTCCATCTTCACAAATCATTCCAGAGGCAATTGAGCCAAATCTTTGGCCTTTAAATAAGTGTTTGTGGAAAACAGATTGTCCACAGAAAATCCCAGGCGCTCGGTAGAATATATATCATTCATGGCTATAAAAGCACCAGGCAGCAGGATTCCCTGGTCTACAGTCAATTTATGGTTTGGCTTTGACTTTCCCATTGGCTCGCACAGTATCCATTGTGTCAACATACAAATCTTAGACTATTTTCCTTCAACATTTCTTGTAACGTCTATCACATAAAATATATTGTGGATGAAAAGATGATATTATTTAGCCACAATTGGAAAATGTTCGGGTGTCACTCAGACCTTTCTTTTGTGTCTACGTGCATATTAGCAAGTCCGTATCTAGACCTGCTGTTTTGAAGCCTCCAATCCATGGTTATAATGACTGATACAATAGGATAGAAAGGCTGGTGTTTTTAATGTAGTTGCCGACAGAATAAGGTGTACCAGTCCATGAGGCTGGGAACTG
The DNA here is from genome assembly GCA_018402905.1 of Glandirana rugosa. Classification (NCBI taxonomy): domain Eukaryota; kingdom Metazoa; phylum Chordata; class Amphibia; order Anura; family Ranidae; genus Glandirana; species Glandirana rugosa. The sequence goes on from BLSH010425067.1 coordinate 162,970, forward strand.
AATATGTTACTAGTTCCTGCAAAGCCAGATCATCCACAAGTCAGCCTAAGCAGAAACATAGGTCCTGCTGGATATCCAGGAGGCCAGCTACAACCTTCTTTTTCCTGCACCAACCTAGGGGGTCAAAGTTTTGTTTAAAGAATTGGTCAAAGTTGTGAACCTGTCTCTTCAGAAAGGGAGGATGTATTTAGGCAACTAGTGTCTGATGGGGCTATGTCAATACTGACAACACAAATGGGCAACTTCTCTGCCAATTGCAATCTTATCATTATCAATGAAAGGGATGGGGGCAAGTTTCCTATTCAACTTAAAGGTCCATTTTGCCTTAAATAATTTTGGAGCCCCCAGATGTGTAACTAAATGACATCAGCTTAATATATAATATACCATTCACTTTCCCAGTTCAGCTACTAAAGAGTTTACTTCTATTAGAGTAACATTGCATCCAACTCAATTTTTAGCCTATTAGAACTTCAAAGACCAAACAACAGAATGCAATAAAGAAAATATTCTGTGATGTAATGTGAAGCATCCATCAAATCTGGAAAACCTCACAGGTCTGGAGCAGCACTGATTGCACATCCTCTTGGTAAAATCTATGCTAGACCACAGGGAAATTGGATTTGGACATACCTCTGGAGCCTGCATCTAAGAGTTATCATGTGATGCCTAAATTGGTATTCCTGAGCCTGTAGGCATACAATATTTTGTGCTCAAAGCAAATTTAATGGTCCTAAAATGATGGCATAATTAGGTAATGTGAGATGACTACAGTTCTACTGGTCAAGGGGGAAAAAATATACGTCAATTATCCATACAGTGTGAAGGCTGGTTGATTATTCCTGCACAAGTTAGTTAGTTGCTGACCCAGGCTGAGGGATGAAAGAGTTAAATATGTGTGCTCAGTTCTCAGGCGTTTGGATCCAGACTACTCACCAGTGATAAAAATATGAGAGAAGGCTGAGTTTGAGGTCCTTTGGTCCGCTCTTGACTGCATATGCAGTGAAGGACTGCTGCACCTTGCAATCCATTGGAGGTGTAGCCAGAAGCTGGAAGTATTTGTTTCCTGCTATCAGAAGACGTGCCAATAGGAAATGCAGTTGCTTCCCCCTAGTGTTCCAGTTTGGCTGATCTGTGACTCTTGTGAAGGAGAGCAAAGGATCTTGGGACACGTAGTTTGAAAGAATTCCCCCTCTGGCTGTGAAACTACAATTACCAGCAGGCTGATGGAAGAGAAGAGATTTCTGGGAAGAGAACAGCTTTCTGGGAGAGATCATAAGACTCTAGGCTTTTGGCCTGGCACACTATCTTGGGACCGGCGTGGATCTGTGTGCAGGGAGCTTGTTGTTGAGCGCTGCAGCTATTGCTGCCTGCTACTACAGAGGTATCAACCGGATACCTGGAGGAACACCAGCAGACAGCGTGGCTACTCTGATCTGCTACAGCCTAAAGGCCGTTCCTTCCACCCTGCAGGGGTGACAGATCTGTGTGAGCCTTTGTGCGGTGCGGTGGAGGCCGGAGACCATCCCTTGAGCTATATACCGGAGAGATCATTATCATCATCATCGCCTTCAATATCATCACCATCATCTACATCCTATGTTCCATTGTGGTGAGTGGGTGAAAGCCCAGTTTAATAGACACTGTGTATAGACATCACTGTTCTTTGCATTTGTCATTATTCTTGGTTCAAAGATTTGCTGCACATTAGGTTTGGACACTGTACACAGACATCCATTCCATCCATTAGCTGACTGCTACTTGTAGTTCCACAAAAGTTAACCTTACTAAGTCAGTGATCACTGTGAAGTTTACCGTTTACTTTGCAACAAGGAAGCATTACTCTGATATGTTTCATCCTTTTGGATTAGCTATTTGTTCCAGCCACTATTACCATTTGCATGCAACTCAAATACCGGAAATCTAGCTGAAGATCTTGCAAGTTGATCAGCAATAACACTGGACTACTCCCTCTTCTTTCCCCACTTAGGAGTACAGCATTTTATTGCAGTTCAGGCTGAAATTACCAAAGAACTCTCTATATAAGAGCAGGTTGAATAACACTGAAATGATTGTTTCCTTGAGTTGTACCTGTTTATTTACTATATTGCAGTTTGGTGTGAGTAAGCAGTAGAGATTGGTCTGACACTAGCAGGAGTCATTCCTCTACTCTCCTGGGCCTCATTCGCATTGACCATATTTGCTTTCATTGAGTCTAAGTAAAGTAACATACATTAAGTGCTATTCAGTTTCAGAAAACTGTTGGTTTTACCCATAATATTTGGTGTTACTGTGTCCACCTATGGGATTTGAGATAAAGTTTATTCTTTGAACTTTTATTGATTTATACTTTGAGTAAAAATCTTATTGATTCAGCTGAATTCAGTGAACCTTATTACTGTTGCAAATACTTAAAGGGGAACGCAATAATGCTTGAACCCAGTGTGTCAGAGGTGGCAGAGGACCCACAGGGTCAGGGAAACCAGAGGGGTTTCTATTTCTTGCAACCCTTAAGGGGGCAGCGCTACAGAGGCACCTGGGATCCAGAGAACAACCAGCATCTGGAGAACACCAACATGGACTACTACCTTGCAGTGGTATGCTTTGCTATGAGTAACCAAGCAATAGTTCAAGACACAAGCAATCAGTCTATAGGCATGATACCTGGTAAAGGTGACTGGTAGCAAGGGGGTAACTGTCTGGCTCCCTCCCTAGCAGTGGTTTCCATTGGCAACTGGAACCAAACCCTTTGTTATGGAGATCCATTGCCTGGTCACATAGTTATGGGAATGAAGGAGTTAAGTGCACAGTGAGACCCCATTCTGGGAGTGAGGTAACAGAGGTATGCTGGATTGGGTGCAAGCTAATAGGTAAATATGAGACAAGAGCCTGGTGTTTTTTAAATGTATATAATAAATATCAATATGCAGATTTTATATCTGGCAAAAAAATTACCCAATATTTTTTTACATTTTATTTTTCCAGTCCAGTAGTAGCATTAAGATTGAAATTTTGGTTTTCAGAATGCCAATTCTATCCATTTTTTTAATTTATATATTTATTTATTTTTAATACAATTGAAGTCAACCAATGTTTATAGTCACATTTGCCCCTTTGGAAGGTTGCTAGACAAGCTATTGTCACAAAAAATAGCACAGAAAGACCCCACAGCCCTCACTGAGCATTATTTTTTCTATTTTGAGTATAGATTATTTGAGGTGTTTTAGACAATAGGTGGGAAAATATCACCATGAAAAATGTAAAGAGACAGCACATTGCAAGTTTTTGAAAGATTTATTTTTATTCTATGTTGTTTTGTTCTGGTGCATTTTACACTTGGTGTTACCTATAAATAATGTACTTTCTCAGTTTCTGAGTTGATTTTTTTGATTTCTTGTTCCCACTTTTTTCCTATTGTCTAAAAAAAAAAACTAAAAAAAACAGTGATCCAACATTGTTGGTAAGATATTTCCATTATTCAGTCTGCCCTGTTATGTGTATTAATACTTTTTGACCACATAGTGGCAGCAGCAAGCCACTGAATAGAGTCTTTGCAGCATTTCAACTTCAGGATGATGTCCTACAAAGTGTACAACTTGGCCAAATCAGAAAACTTACATTCATTTCAGGCTGGAGGAAAATTTAGCAATATTTAGGCAGATCGTTGATACTAGCAGCAAGAATTTATGGGAAGTCCACATGAGCCCTGAGCATTTAAATCAATATAATTACAAACTCAGGTTGAAAATACAAGTGCATCTAGTTCAACCAACATAAAAAAGAATGAATAAATAAATAAAATTAATAATACATATCCACTTGACCTCCGGAAGATTTAGCTCCTTCATAGCAGGCCATTTCTTGCTATACGTCACTGCGTTACTTTAACTGACAATTGCGCAGTCATGCAACACTGTACACAAATGAAATTGTGCTAAGCCTATAAATGAAAAAAGACCATTTTTTAAAATTTCTGCTATAAAACATATCCAATGTAAAAAATTTAAAAATCGAATTTCTTCAAAAATTTAGGCCAATATGTATTTTGCTACATATTTTTGGTTAAAATAAACTCACAACAAGTGCATATTGATTGGTTTTGCAAAAGATATAGCATTTACAAACTATGGTATGTACACTGGAATTTTTATTTATTTATATATATTTTTTATGCTAGTTATGGCGGCAATCAGCGACTTATAGTGGGACTGCAATAATATGGTAGCAGTCTGACACTAACTGGCACTTTGTGGGGACCGGAGACACCAATAAACAGCAAGTGGATATACAGAACCCTATACCCACAATTAATCCAGAGGAAGGCAAAATACTCTTAAAGGAGAATTCCAGTTATAAATATTTTATACATAGTTACTATTTACAATAAATAGTTTAACCTCCCTGGCGGTATGATTATGTCAGATTTTTGGTGCTGAAAGCGGTACCATTATTTTGCATGGAAATTTGGTGTTTTATATTGTAGGCCTGTAATTCTAAGGAATAACTCACTTAAATCTGTCCAAACAAAAGTCTAGTAGACATCCCGGGTATGATAAAGTTTGAAACATGAAATCATAAATTATAATATAATAAATAACTAAAAATAATTATCAAAAATAATACCGTTATAGTAATAAAATTTATTCAATACTGTAATCAAACCAAAAACACTGAAATTTTGCAGAATTGTCGCTGTCGTCACTTTCAGTGTCTGATGATAAATTTCCCCAAAAATCAGTATCACTCAATTCTGCAAATGATTCTTATTTACTATCGGTGTTTTCTAGCTGATCAAAAACTGCTTTTGATGTAAAGGGACACTTTTTGGTTGCCATGGACATTCTCAAGTTTCCAGGCAGAAAGAATGACATATATAATATAAAAGTGCATGCAGGGCACTGGGCAAACCACTAGGGACAAAGGGGATGTGAAATGGTTTCATACAGTAATGTAATCTGTAAGATTACAGTGTACTGTATGTGCTGTGTGTGTTTCACTTTTTGACGCGGCGCTCGCAGGGAACGGAGCCCGGCACACAGAGGCATCGGGCGGAGGACACAGCCTGCAGACACGGCGGGGGATATCGCTGGATCCAGGGGACAAGGTGAGTAACCCAGCCTGGATCCAGCGATGCAATCCCGAGTGCGGCTCGGGGTTACCGCTAATGGTACTGAAATTCCACCCCGAGCCACACTCGGGATTACCACCAGGGAGGTTAATCACGTATGAGACATTGCTACTATTTACCATATACATTGCAACTACGGTATGTATATACTACAGCTTGCCAATCCCCCTGGAAGCTGGTAGCCTTTTTAAAGCGGAGTTCCACCCATGTAAAAGTCAGCAGCTACAAAAAATGTAGCTGCTGACTTTTAAGAATCGGACACTCACCTGTCCCAAGCTCCAGCGATGCGGTCGCCCAAGGGCTCGCTCTTCGCACCCCCCCTCGGCGGTGCCGGCGTCATAAGTGTGGGCATCCGGCTTTGGCTTCAAAGCTGGGCGCGCATTGTGCATGTGCGAGACGCGATACGCCTTGTGACTGGCCGGCGTATCTTCTGGGACCTGTGACGTGTCCCAGAAGATCGCCGAGAGGGAGGGGGGAAGGTGAACTTCCTTCCGGAGCCACGGCGCCAGGGGAGGAAGTGGACCTGGGAACCTGTGAGAACAGGGTTCCTGGTCACCCCCCCCCCCCAAAAAAAAGACATGCCAATCGTTGCATGTCGGTGGGTCTCCTTCCATTAAAGCAGAAGTTTCACTTTAGGGTGGAACTCCGCTTTAATTTTGCTCCAATAGAGAAATAGATATTTATATATATATATATATATATGATTTACTAGAATTAGAGAGTGCAAAATCTGGTGCAGCTTTGCATATTAACCAATCAGCTTCCAGTTTTTTGTCGTAGCTTAAGGCCCCTTTCACACTTGTGTGATGTGATTTTACCACAATTTTAAAGCGATTTCGACTTTGTTGCAACTTTGGCACAATGAAAAACCATTACAAATTCATACAGAAATAGTACAGAAATCGCGTCTATATTATTCAGGTGTGATTTGCATGCGACTTTGAGGGTTTAACATTGAAGTCTATGGACCTCAAGTTGCATCAAAGTTGGACCAAAGTAATGCAGGGACTACTTTGAAGTTGGCGCGACTTGAAGTCATACAGATATGAACGGTACTCATTGGAAATCATGGGGAACGACTTGTTGTGCAACTTTTACAGTCCCAAGTCGCAGGACAAGTCGCATAAATGTGAAAGGGGCCAAACTGAGCAAGTTGAAGTTAGAAGCTGATTGGCTACCATGCACAGCTGCACCAGATTTTGCACTCTCCAGTTTTAAGTAAATCAATCCCTCTGAGTCACTGACATAGAAGAAGAATGCACATTCAGGACAGAGTCTGATTTTTCTCTGACTTTGCAGACCAGTAAACCTATTCCGGGCCTGCAACACTGAAAGTTTCCAAGCCAGGGGGTGAAAATAACAGCCAGGCAATTAGTATTTTAGGATGAAAACTTAGCAGTAACAGTTCTCTAATGATAGGTGCTTTAGTAAATCATCTCAGCCAGTGAAAGGTGCACTGTAATTAATTGGTCACTGTAACAGTTGCCAACATTTAAATAATAGTCTGGGACACTTTGCTGCACGTCTTCTGTATCTAAACTAATCATAGTCCACATTATCTCTGAAGACTATAAATCTTAGTTCAGAAAATGCTGACTGCCTGGCTTTCTCTGGCTTCAATACATTTTGAGTTAACCCTAAAGCCTCGTACACACACACAGATTGTTGACCAACCGCATGTTCAACTTTTGTCCAAATTGGCTGTTGGCGGTTGTGTCTACCATACTGACGGTAGTCAAGTAATCAGCCAACAAAGCCGAACGTAGTGACGTGCTACGAGCGTATAATGAGGGAGTTCAGGTGAATGTTATTTGTGATGTGTGAACGCAGGTTTACACGACCGAACACTTTCTGGATTCTCAGCATGCGTGTTTGCACTTCCAACTTTTTGTTGGGCCAACTTCTGTACACACGAGCCAACAATCGGCCAATGCCTTGTTGGCTAACAAAAGTTTTCTAGTCTCGTCAGCCAACTTCTGTTGGCCAACAACTGGAAATTGGCTGCTGGATCGTGCGTACTAACGGTCGGATTATTGGACAAGAGTCTGTTGGACAACCGTTGTTGGCCAATTATTGTACTGTGTGTATGGGCCTTAAACATTACTGGACCAAATAAATCGATCTGAGTTTGCAATAGGTTTTCTGGGAGCAATCATTGGCTTGGTGTCCAAGGCAAAGTGGTTTTACCCTTAGGGTCAGTTCACACTATTGTACTGCAGTAATGCAAATATTACAGCAATGTAGTGCCTTTCCATGCATTGCATTCCCAAAAAAGTATAATGCATGTCAATGTGTGTTCATTACTGCACCATGCAAATGTGAAAACCTATTTCAGGGCAAATGTAACCCTCTTTCCATCTCTCCATCAATTGACCCCCAAAGAAGAGTCCTCCCATTCTGCACTCTGAAGGATAAAAGACTCAGGACCCGACATGTCACATGACTGCTCATTTAGATTGTCAGCTCTCACAAGCAGGGCCCTCCTAACCCTCTTGTTTTGAATTGTATTGTAACTGCACTGGTTGCTATTTTTATTGTGCTGGACAAATTGTTGGTGCTACATGAGTACTGTATTATAGTAATAATCAATTAAGTGAGTAAATTTGGCTTTTATGTTATGTTAGTGGCTTTGTCTGTAACTGTCAAGGCAAATCATTTTTTCTCATGTTGGATAAAGTTACAGAGGGTTATAACCAGTGTTAATTTTGTCGACTAAAAACAACTAAAACATTTTTGCCGACTAACTTAATACCATTTTAGTTGACTAAAATATGACTAAAGCTAAAACAATTGAGATGACTAAAATACGACTAAAACAAAAACAATTGAGATGACTAAAATATGACTAAAACTAAAATGTCATTTTAGTCAAAAGACCTAAGACTAAAACGAAATTGAAATTTGACGTCAAAATTAACACTGGTCTGTAGTGCATGTTCATACCTCAATGCCATAATTAATAACGTATTCAATTTTTCACTCCAGCAGTATATAATGAGTTTGGAAATTGTCGAGAAATGCTTAAATAATGCATTACACTCATTAGATTTTAAAATGAGCTTTAGTCGACTAAAACGATTTTAGTCAATTAAAATGTCCTGGAGATTTAGTTGACTAAATACAACTAAAACAATCGTAGAAGACTAAAATGGGACTAAAACTAAAATGCCATTTTAGTTCTAAGACTAAAACTAAATTTGCTGCCAAAATGAACACTGGTTATAACCCCTGTCAATTTTTTTTTTGTCATCTGTGTCCCATTGGGGAGATATCCCTTCATTTCCTGTCCATTAGCCAAAGCAGGAAGTGAGAGGAAATCCCGTCAAAAGTGTCCAGAGAACTAATGTCCCAAATGGAAGATTTCCCTTCTATGCTTGCTCTGGTGACAACTTTACTCTACGTAATAATGGTAAGCAGGGCAAATAGAGAGGGTGAATCTCCCTAACCGGGGCACAGACAGCAATAAAAACTGACAGATGTTCCTCCAATTTGTGGTCAGTAGGAAGAATGTCCCCTTTACAAAGAGCAAATAAATTAGTGTCCGTGGGGAACTTATCTGAGAGGCTTGAGGAACCACTGGAGGGACCCCTAGTTCCATGGAACCCCGGTTGAGATAAGTTTTTCTAAGTACTGATTTCCTTTCAGGCAGGGCTGTAGATAAGGGGGGGTTTGGGGTGTTCAAACCCCCCCCAGAGCATCCTGCCAAAAATAAAAATAGTCTCTGCCCTGTCATCTCTCATGGCGCCAGCACCGCAACAACAAACAGCGTAGCACAGCAGTCAGTATTGCAGGTGAAGTGGTTACAGCAGGTCGGGTGTAAGGCGCACCATCACAGGCACTTACATCACGCTGTTATGACCAGGCTGTGCTGGGTTCCTGGTGGACAGATCATAGACACAGTGGAGCAGGCGGCTCTACACTCCGTAGTTCCCACCTTGGACTTCAGAGGAAAATGGAGCAGAGAACATGCAAGGAGGCAGTACTTTCCTTTTCGGCTAACTTGCTGCCTGAGAGACGGTCATCACAGACCACTTACCACCACTGCTGTGCTGCCACTGAGGTAAGTGAGTTTGTGGCAAATGGCAAAATTATTCACTAATCACCCAAGTCGTGGGTTACCATTTTCCACTGCTAGGTTGGTACTGACAGTCCAGCCTGGCTTTGTCAGCTATGTTGTGGTGCTGACTGCAGAGCCAAAGGGCTGAGGGTTTGGCAGGCATAACAACATTGCTGCCAGAGCCAGGCTGGACTGTTTGCTGCCCTCAGTGCCCTGGCCCTGTAATTGTGTTGAAAAGGCAATAATAAGCCCCAGTTCACACTAGGATGTGGTGCAGAAAACCTGCAACGCATCTCCCTCACAAGGCTGTCTTTAATGTGGGGCAAAAGGGGCAGCTACCCTGGGTCCAGCCCCAGTCATTGTTGTGGGGCACAAAGCAGCTGCCACTTGCACCTGCGCTGCCCGTAAATAAGATGGCGGTCAAATACTACTGGGGTGGAGTTGGACTAAATTTCTGTCGGAACACTCCCTCTACGCAACGTCCAAAAGACGTGGTGTAGGATCACACTTGACCCCGAATAATAACGGAAAAGTTGTGTTAATGTCCCGGTCCCGTGACTCCCGTCGTTTGTCAGGTCGGACCGAGACCGTCGTTACAACAATACGGACGGTTTGGGAGTCGGGAAACCGAGACGTCAGTCGTGGTGTTGTATCGACTGTTTCGGTCCGACCTGACAGTCATGGTTGGATCGTCACCTTTTACCATTGGGTGCTGAACCCACTAATCACTTATTAAAACGGTAAACGGTGTTTGA
>BLSH010425067.1:227185-247072 GCA_018402905.1 Glandirana rugosa
TGACATGTGTTATATATGTGAGTGCAGGACCTGTCAGAGGAGGAGGGGTGGCTGATCCTCCAAACTTGTCAAGTGTTGGTACAAGAGATTAATAGTGACATGCCCAGGTAAACGGGTTCTTTAATACTGTTAAAAGCCTGACAATTCCTGGGGAAGGAATCAGCCACTTACGCCTGCTGTGCATACATCTGGAGGCTGTAACCTGAGCGGTGTGCATGCTGCTATTGTGTACAGTGTGGCTCAGTCAATAGTCAGCTATAGGGAGACACACTCACCATTGGCCTGTATGGGGCCTGCTATGGTGGGGACAAGAACACACATGTTCTCCTGTATCCTTCTCAGCCCCCATACACAGCTATCAGAGTGAGGATCTGAGATAAGCCCAGGGAGACTACAGCTCAATGCGCTGGCACCTTTCCTCTGCTGTCTTCTATGAGGGGATGAAGTACATGGTGGAGCAAAAGAATGTTAAATGCTAGGCTTTCTTTTACCTTAAAGCGGAGTTTCACCCTAAAGTGGAACTTCCGCTTCAATGGAAGGTGACCCACTGACATGCCTCAATTGGCATGTATTTTTTTAACAGGGTCCTAGGTCCACTTCCTCCCCTGCCACTCAGGGAAGGAAGTCCACCGTCCCCTCTCCCTCTCTGCGATCTTCTGGGCCAAAGCCGGGTGCCCACACTCATGATGCCGGTGCCGCCAAGGGGAGGGGGCGAAGAGCGAGCCCTCGGGTGACCGCATCGCTGGAGCGAGGGACAGGTGAGTGGCCAATTGTTAAAAGTCAGCAGCTACACTTTTTGTAGCTGCTGACTTTTACATGGGTGGAACTCCACTTTAAAGTGATTGTAAAGGCTCATATTTAAAAAAAAAAAAAAATAACAAACATATCATACTCATCTCCTCTGTGCAGCGGTTTTGCACAGAATGGCCCCTAACCCGTCTTCTGGGGTCCTCCAGTGGTGCCCTGGGCTCCTCCTCTTCTCGAGTGACCACCACACTTCCCTGGGGTCACCCGTGCAGGTGCGCTCCCAAGTCCTGCATGTATTCACACAAACAGCGGGACTCAGTTCCGCCCCCCGGCTCCCGGGTCACTGGACTTGATTGACAGCAGTGGTAGCCAATGGCTCCCCAGCTATCAATCCAACCAATGAGAACCGGAGCAGCTCGGGTGAGCTGCGAGGCTCATCCCCACTGCGGGTTCGTTTTGGGCTCAGGTAAGTAAAGGGGGGCTCAGGGGGGCTGCTGTAGGTGAAAAAGTTTTTCACCTTAATGCATAGAATGCAGTAAGGTGAAAAACGTTGAGGGTTTACAACCACTTTAAGGCCTCATGCACACAGGACGTTTATGGACGTTTTTACAGCGGCTGTGTTTAGCTTCAGGCATTTTTGCCTACAGTCAATAAACTCCCCATCATGTTATCCTATGTGTTCATGCACACATATAGGCTGCTATCAATTGTTTTTAGCTGGGGCATTTTTGAGCTGTAAAAAAAAAAAAACGTGCAAAAACATCTCTCACCAACATTTTGCAACGTTTTAGATCCATTGAAAGAAAAAAAAATGCTACTGCACAAAAACACTCAAAAACATGTCTCACCAAAGTTTTTGGTCCATTGAAAAAAAAAGCTATTGCTCAAAACGCTGAAAAAAACTGAAAAACTCACTGCAAAGTTTTTTAACGTCCTGTGTGCAGGAGGCCTAAAGCGTAATTCCACTTTTGTTGAAAAAAAAACAACCCCCCCCCCAATCGCTGTTGAAGGTTTTATTTTTTTCTTGGAGAGGGTACCAATTTCTGACAGGTACCTCCTCAACTCACCTAGGCTCTCCCTGCCCACAACCTCCTGGGACATATCACGGATTCAAGGAGGCTGCTGGTCCATTAGGACATGCACAGTTGGAAGCCAGCTCTTAATGCGAAGTTCCAGGCGAAATGAGAACTCCACCTCAAACAATTGAGCACCCCTCCCCCCCCCCCCGCCAGTTTCCCTTACTTGCAATACAAGAGCCTGCACCGGAAGCCGATGGATGGATCAGCTTCGGGTGCTGATATTGCGGGCTCCCTGGACAGGTAAGTGCCCTTATATTAAAAGTCAGAAGCTACAGTATTTGTAGTTGAAGACTTTTGATTTTTTTTCCCCAGGCTGGAACACTGCTATAAGCACCAGAAATTCACAGCCAGCTCAGGTGAGGACAGCGCTGGATCCCTGGACTGGTAAGTGCATGTTTACTATAATTCGGCAGCTACAATATTTGTAGCTGTTGACTTTTATTTTTTTCTTTCCAAAGCGAAGTTCCTCTTTAAAGTGGTTGTCACGTCATGACAACCACTTTAAACTACAGGTAAGCCTATAATAAGGCTTACCTGTAAGTCCAGGGAATATCTTCTAAACTTGCACCATTTAGGAGATATTCGCTGTATCTGCATGTGCCGACATCATTGGCACATGGGCAGTACAGAAACGGCCCGTCTGGGCCGTTTCTTCACTATGTGTGGCATAAATGATGGCTCCCGTGCGCATGCGCGGGAGTGACGTCAGCCCGGCTCCTGCCAATCACAGCGCTGGAGTCCGCGCTGTGATTGGTCAATGGACACAACATGACGCTGGTCACAGCGGTGCTCGGGGACTGCTGCAACTGCGTCATTCTGAGGTAAGAAATGTGGTGAAATAATGTGGAGCGCTATTGATCAATAACTGATAAAAGGGTATAAAAACCTGAATAAGGGTGAACTATGGCAAAAAGCTGAAAGATAATGATTGAAGATCAGTGGAGATAAATCGTTTTAAATGCACGTGCCTCAAGGCTGGGCACCTAATAATAGGTAAAGCAAACAAATCAGCTATAATAATAAAACCGTATCATATGCATGTGCCTCAAGGCTGGGCACACAATAATAAGTAAAGCAAACAAATCAACTTGGATACGTGCAATACAGTACAATTATTCTGAGTGCTTTCTGAGGCATATGCTAATTTAAAAAGAGAGTTGTATGTCCTCCTCACCAGAGGAAAACGTAATATGCACATATATTGAGTACAATGTGATAAGGTGATCAAATAAAGTTCAGTCAAAGCATCATGGGTTTTGATAGATGTCAAAAAACAGATATTGAAGATTGTGCTTCCCTTCACCGGTGTATGACAAGTGCAGTGGATGACAATTTTTTTCAGTGACTTTTGGTGTCGTGGGTAACACCCTTATAGATGCTAGCCTCTCACCTGAGAAGTGCTAGCACATTAGCACATAAAGGTTTCTTTATATTGGGGCGTCACAATGACCTCTGTGGGTATCCAGTGTATGTGCCTCTATTATGTCGTACTGGCTTGTGTTTCTTCCAGGGAGTGTCCCGGCTTGCTTTAAATGGTTTTCCTCATCATATGCGAAAGTATAAAGAAAAACGGAAAAACACTCCTTTTGGTGTAATAACATTTTGATAAAAACAGGTTTATTAAAACTTAAGTGTAAAAACTCACATTTTGAAGATAAAAACAGGTGAAATCTCCCACGAGCGCCAAGCTCGTTTCGTTTCAGTGTTAACTTTTCCAACAACCTCTGCTACCGCCCTACGCGTTACGTCACGCTCCTCGTGACTTCTTCCAATGGGGATGATATCCCCATTGGCCTCTTGTGGATGATCTCGGCGGCAATATTGGATGTCCCTGGAGCAGTGAAAAACGTGCTGCTGCCGTTTTACTTTCCTTTTCAGTGGGAAAGTGTGGCTGAAGACAAACGGCGCTTCTTTCTGGCGGTCCTGGTTTATGCACTCCTGCTGGGAGCAGCTCTGTGGCACAGAAACAGCAAGTATAGCTGGGCCTTCCCTGGGGTGCGGTAGCGGTGGGTGCAGTCCTCCTGGGGTCTCCCTGGTGTTCTGTGGAGCGGTGGTGGGGCTGCATTGTGGGGGTGTCAGTCCATTGCTTTGCAAAATTTGACTATCATTTTCGGTGGTGCAATAGCAGAGGATCCTGCAGGCCCTTCTGAGGAGGAGTCTGCGGCTGCGCAGCCTGTGCTGGGGGCACGGGTGTCCTTGGATCAGTTGAGGGCAGTGTTTGGGGAATTTCTTCCCCGGGTGGGGCCGAGCAACGCTCTGGGTGCCCCTAACAAATGCCCCCCTCCCCCTTGTTCCTCAGGGGACGATTCTGAACCTGAAATGGCTTCAAGGGGTCACAGGGACCCCCGTGGAGCTCTCAGAGGGTGAGCTGGTACCCTCAGACAACGAAGAGGACCAGGGGGCCTCAGTTCCGCGTGAAAAGGCGCTAGTATCCGCACTGATTTCTGGTATCCGTGCATCCTTGCGACTGGACCAGGCAGGGGAGTCGCAAGCGTCCGCATATGTTTGCGGGTCTGCTAGGCCGCCCAGGTCGCCTAAGGCTTATCCCTATGATACATTTTTTGACCACCTGGTCTATCAGAAATGGCAGCGTCCGCAGAATTCCTTCACCCTACCTAAACGCTTCGCTATACGCTATCCTTTTGAGGATAGTTTTGTGAAGAAGTGGGCGCCCCCCACAGTGGATACTCCGGTGGCTCGCCTGAACAAGGCGGCGACCATTCCGTTGGAAGGGTCCCCCTCTTTTAAGGACCCAGCCGATAGGCGGACAGAGGCAGTGTCCAAGGCACTTTTTCTGTTGGCAGGGTCAGCCATACGGCCGGCCCTGGCATCTGCCATGGTGGCGCAATATCTGTCTGATGGTATGGCAGAGCTACAAAATGATTTGGACTGCGGCAGGACGCTGGAAGCGTCACAAAAGGCAGAACATTTGTTTCAGGGTATTTGGTACCTGTGTGATGCAGCTCTGGACCTGCCTCCCATGTTGTCTAAGATGTCTGTTTTTGCAGTCATTATCAGACGAGTTCTCTGGTTACAGTCGTGGTCGGATGACCACGTGTCTAAAAAAGGTCTTGCGGACCTTCCCTTTCAGGGTGGCCGTCTCTTTGGGCCACAATTGGATGAAATCATCAAGGATTTCACTGGTGGGAAGAGTACTTTCCTTCCGGAGCCCAGACGGCGGGAGTTCCTCCGCAAGCAAGGACCTGTCTCTTCTGGTCAGAAGAGGTTTTTTCGTGCCCCTGGCCCAGCGGGCAAGGGGTCGAGGCCCGGCAAGCCTGGTGCAGGGGCCGGGAAGCGTCCTTGGCAACGCAAGAACGAAAAGACAGAGGACAAGCCCTCCTCTGCAAGATGGGTTGCCCCCACCCGACCATCGGGTGGGGGGACGTCTTCTGAGGTTCGCAGACAGGTGGACTGCCCGCATTTCCGACCGCTGGGTGCAGGAAGTGGTGTCCTCCGGGTACAGGATAGAGTTCAGCACTCTACCCCCAGACAGTTTCTTCCCAACGAAATTGAGACTTCCTCAGGGGCGTCGGAAGGCCCTCTTAAGGGCTGTCCAGGCACTCTCCGACCAGTAGGTGATCGTGCCAGTACCTCAGTTGGAGAGGTTTCACGGTTTCTATTCGAACCTATTTGTGGTCCCCAAAAAAGGGGGGGTTCAGGCCAGTTCTGGACCTAAAGGCGCTAAACCACTTTGTGAGAGCGCAAAAATTTTGGATGGAATCCATCCGTTTGGACGTGGCCGCCCTGCACCAAGTGGAGTTCATGGTGTCTCTGGATATCAGGGACGCGTATCTCCACGTCCCCATTTGTCCCCGGCACCAGCGCTTTCGTTTGGCTGATCAATCTGCAGAAGTCGACATTGACACCGCCCTGTCGCCTGGAATATCTGGGTCTGATCCTGGACACGGAACAGGCGAAGGTGTTCCTACCTCCGGCCAAGTTGCTGACTCTGCAAGCAGCGGTGCGAACCCTGCTGTCACACCGGTGGTCCTCCTTACGGTTTTGTATGCGGGTGTTGGGGCTCATGGTTTCAGCCTTCGAGGCGGTCCCTTACGCCCAGAGTCACACTCGGCTACTTCAGCGAGCGATTCTGCCTCGGTGGGACAAGTCCCCACTGTCCCTGGACCAGGTAGTCAGGTTGGATTCTCAGACCAGAGGGTCGTTGACATGGTGGCTTCGGGCCCCGGCCCTTTCTTTGGGGAAGTCCTTTCTTCCCCTGAATTGGTCGATAGTCTCGACAGACGCCAGCCTATCGGGCTGGGGGGGGTCCTGGGACAGTTGTCTGCGCAGGGCCGTTGGTCAGTGCAGGAATCTCGTCTTCCAATCAATGTGCTGGAGCTGAGGGCGATCAGGCTCTGCCTCTCTAACTGGACGGAGAGATTGCACGACCTCCCGGTTCGGGTTCAGTCGGACAATGCCACAGCAGTGGCGTATGTGAACCATCAGGGCGGAACGAGGAGCTCGGCAGCAGCTGCGGAAGCAGCTCTCATTCTGCGATGGGCAGAATTTCACGTGCCGGCGATCTCCGCCATCTACATTCCAGGCGTAGAAAACCTCAGCCGCCAGACGCTGGATCAGGGGGAATGGTCCCTACATCCAGAAGTGTTCAGCCAGATTTGCCACAAGTGGGGCACGCCAGATGTGGTCCTCATGGCGTCTCGGTTCAACCACAAAGTGAAAAACTTTGTGTGCAGGACGAGAGATCCGTTGGCGGTCGCCACGGACGCACTGGTAGCGCCTTGGGGTCAGTACCGTCTTCTGTATGCCTATCCTCCCATCAAGCTTCTACCGCAGCTACTGCGCAAGGTGGAAGCGGAGGGGATTCCGATGATCCTGGTGGCTCCGGATTGGCCTCGGCGTCCTTGGTACGCCGACGTGGTGTGAATGGTGGCAGATGTTCCTTGGTGTCTTCCGCTGCGCGAAGATCTGTTGTCTCAGGGACCCATCTTGCACCCTGCTTTACCCTAGCTGGCTTTGATGGCTTGGCTATTGAGTCCCAGGTGCTGAGGGATCGGGGTGTCGCTGAATCTGTGATCCCCACTATGCTGAAAGTGCGCAAGATTTATCATCGCACCTGGAAGGCTTATAGGTGTGAGGCGGGGGG
The DNA here is from genome assembly GCA_018402905.1 of Glandirana rugosa. Lineage (NCBI taxonomy): Eukaryota > Metazoa > Chordata > Amphibia > Anura > Ranidae > Glandirana > Glandirana rugosa. Next base: position 234,116 of record BLSH010425067.1, read on the forward strand.
TTGGAATCCCCGCTCTTATGTTGTGTCCAGGGTCCTGACTTTTTTGCCGCAGGGCCTGGATAAAAAATTGGCTTTGAGTACTCTCAAGGGTCAGATTTTGGCTCTGGCGATTCTCTTTCAGTGGCCTTTGTCGTCACATTCGTTGATTTGTACATTTGTACAAGGTGTGCGCCATGTGGCTCCTCAGATACGGTCACCGATGGCACCGTGGGATTTGAATCTAGTGCTTTCTGTGCTGCAGAAGCCACCATATGAGAAGATCAGGGATATCCCCTTACAATTGTTGTCGCAAAAAGTGGCTTTCTTGGTGGCCATTACATCCTCTAGGCGGGTGTCTGAGTTGGCAGCGTTGTCCTGCAAGTCTCCTTACTTGGTCCTTCACAAGGACAAGGCGGTATTGCGCCCATCACCTTTCGTTTTTACCGAAGGTGGTTACTTCTTTTCACATTAATGAAGATATTGTTCTTCCTTAGTTGTGTCCGCATCTTTCACATCCTAAGGAATTTGAGTTGCATTCATTGGATGTTGTGAGAGCTTTGCGGGTGTATTTGGCGGCTACAGATTCTTTTCGGAAGTCTGACGTGTTGTTTGTGCTGACAGAAGGTCCGGGCAAAGGAATGGCGGCCTCGTCGGCTACTGTTTCCCGTTGGATCAGACAGACCGTGACTCATACGTATTCTGTTCGGGGCAAAGTACCCCCTTTCCCAGTCACGGCTCATTCCACCAGGGCTGTTAGCACTTCCTGGGCTTTCAGACACCAGGCTTCGGTGTCACAGGTGTGCAAGGCGGCCACTTGGGCCTCGGTGCACACGTTTACTAAGTTTTATAAAGTTGATGTGTCAGCATCTTCGGATGCTGCTTTTAGCCATAAAGTTTTACAGGCGGCAGTGTAGGCGCGGCTGGCGCCTCCTGAGAGGTGTCTGTTGGGTACAGTTGTTGTCGTTTACCCACCCCTCTTTTATGACACTGCTTTGGGACACCCCCACATGTCAAAGAAGGCTGCGTCTGTCAGTGAACCTAAGAAAAAAAGGGATTTTATTAAAACGTACCATAAAATCCTTTTCTCTGAGTTCACTGACAGAGGCAGCACCCACCGCTCTGCGTCTGTTTGTACGGCTTGATACGAACTGATATGCTAAGCAGAGCAGGGGGGTTACATGGGAGAGAGAGAGGGCAGTCCCCTGGGAGGGGTCAGCTTGCTTTCTTTCTTTTTGCCTAGTTAACTCCTAGTAGGATCTGCATATAACCCCACATGTCAAAGAAGGCTGCGTCTGTCAGTGAACTCAGAGAAAAGGATTTTACGGTAAGTTTTAATAAAATCCCTTTATTTTTTACTTTATGCTATAGAACATATCCAATAAAAAAATGTAAAAAATCGAATTTCTTCGATGATTTAGGCCAATATGTGTTCTGCTACATATCTATGGTAAAAAAAAATCCCAATAAGCGTATAGTCATAGTTTCATAGTAGTTAAGGCTGAAAAAAGACAACAGTCCATCCAGTTCAACCTGTGTATTTTGGTATATTCTATCAGTACCCTTATCCCTGTATATTGTACTTATTGAGATATACATCCAAGAGTTTTTTAAATATATCCAAACTCCCCGCAGTCACCACTAGTTGTGGAAGAGAGTTCCGCATACTTATTGCCCTGACAGTGAAGAACCCCTTACGAATTCTTAGATTAAACCGTTTCTCTTCTAGTTTCAATGTGTGTCCCCTTGTCCTTCTACATTCCCTGAGACTGAACAGTTTATCTTTTATGCTTGGATCCCCATTAAGATATTTATAGATCGCAATCATGTCCCCTCTCAAGCGTCGCTTCTCCAGAGAGAATAAGTTTAGCGCTTGCAATCGTTCCTCATAAGTAAGGTCTTCCATTCCCCTAATCAGTTTGGTTGCCCTCCTTTGGACTCTCTCCAGCTCTAGTATATCCTTTCTGAGGACCGGTGACCAGAACTGGACAGTATACTCCAGATGTGGCCTCACCAGGCTATTATAAAGTGGCAGAATTATAGTTTTATCCCTGGAGCATATCCCCCTATTTATGCATGCTAATATTCTACCTGCTCTGGTTGCAGCAGCTTGACATTGCATGCTATTGCTCAGTCTGTTATCTACTAGGACCCCCAGATCCTTCTCCATTCTTGATTCCCCCAGAGGCTCACCCCCTATTAGGAACAATGGCCTGGCTATAACCTGACTCAGTTCCCTGAGGACTCTCGGGTGTAAGCCATCTGGTCCTGGTGATTTATTTGCATTAAGTTTCACTAATCTTTCTTTGACTCCGGCCTCCGTTAGCCACAAGGGTATGTCCTGTGATGCGGTACTAACATTGTAGTTGTGGTCGTTAAACCCCTCCTTTTCCTGCGTAAAAACTGAGGAGAAGAAGGTATTTAGTATAGTTGCCTTTTTTGTGTCATCTGTCGCCATCCTCCCATCCTCATCTTTTAAGTGTGCAATGTGCTCTGGTTTTGCCTTTTTATTATATCTAAAGAATTTCTTTGGGTTTTTTTACTTTCCTCCGCTATGTGTTTCTCATAATCCTTTTTAGCTGCCCTGATTGCATTTTTACACTTCTTGTTACATTCCTTGTAGTTTTGGAATTTAGAAGGTGACCCATCCGCTTTATATTTTTTAAAGGCCAAATTTTTCTCCTTAATGAGGCTTTTCACCTTACTGTTCAACCACCCAGGATTGACCTTTGCCCTTTTATATTTATTGCCCACTGGAATGCACTGTGCGATACCCTTATTTAATATGTTCCTAAAGCATTCCCATTTTTCTTCCATTCTTTCTAGGACTGTGTCCCAATTTATGTCCTGCAGTAATGACCGCAACCTTGAAAAATTGGCCCGCTTAAAGTTTAGTGTTTTAATGCTGCCCTCCTGCCTCTTTATCTTTTGATTTACACTAAATGCTATCATTCTATGGTCACTAGATCCCAAATTATCGCGTATTGCTACGTCTGCGACCAGATTTGGATTGTTCGTAATTAACAGATCTAACAAGGCATTCAGTCTAGTTGGGGAATCCACCAATTGGGACATGAAGTTGTCTTGTAGGACATTCATGAAATGATGGGCCTTTAATGCGTGTGCTGTCCCCTCTGCCCAGTCAATATCCGGATAATTGAAGTCCCCCAGTATGATTACATCCCCCATTTTCGCTGTCATTTCTAGCTGGGATAGTAGTCCCAACTCCTCCTCCATTAGGTTGGGAGGCCTGTAACATACCCCCACTAGTACCTTCCCATTTACCTCTCCCTTATGAAGTTCAACCCATACTGATTCCACTTCCCCCCTCGTCCTTTCCATAATGTCACTCCTCTCAACCACCTTTATATCATTTTTAACATATAGACAGACCCCTCCACCCTCTCTACCTTCCCTATCCTTCCGATACAATGCATGCGCATTGGTTTGCGCAAAATTATAGTGTCTACAAACTATTGGGGTGGGGTGAGGACGGCGCTGGATTCCTGAACCGGTAAGTGCATGTTTACTAAAATTCAGCAGCTACAGTATTTGTAGCTGTTGACTTTTATTTTTTATTCCAGAGCGAATTTTCTCTTTAAGAAACTTTGCTGCAAAGTCCTACCTGTTTCTGTTCTTAAGAAAAAGCTGTTTTTTTTGTGTGCAAAGTGAATTTGAATGGGAGTAATTTTTCATTTATTAATCAGCTGATGCACTTGCAGTGTTCTAATGAGGTAAGATGCAGGGTATACATTCCTATAGAAATGATTGGCACTTTGAGAAAATAATTTTTGTTACAGAGGATGCCTAAAATCTGTCTTGTATCTTAGTGCAGACTTCTGGGAAAATCAGTGAGCTATCACAAAAGCAGGGAATGACATTGGTGGGGAAGTTCTGTATACCAACTGTATACAGAAGGACTCCGTGTTGCCATATTGCATTGAATTTTACATTACAGGAAAGGGAAGGGTCAGTTTAATAACATTCAATTGCAATATGGATGGTGTGTATGCTTTAATTTGCTATATATATATATTTTTTTTTTTGCTATATTTTTTGAGATAAAATAGAGTTACCCTTTAATGCACTCTCTGCTCTGGTCAAGGTTTTTTACCTTCATGCATTCTATGCAGTAAGGTAAAAAACCTTCTGTGTGCAGCAGCCCCCGCTCCCCCAATACTTAACTGATTCCAATCTCGATCCAATGATGTGCATGAGAGCCATGGCTCTCTGGGGATACTCACTCCTCATAGGCAACAGCAAGAGCCATTGAGAGGAAGGGCGTGGGGTCGAGCCATGGTTCTGTGTGTAAATAGAATCACAGAGCCACAGTTCAAGAGCGAGCGAGCCTACCTGGTGCCCCCAGAGCAAGCAGCTTGGCAGGAAGGCGAAGCCAGGGGCACCTGCAGGGGACCGGAGAAGAGGAGGATCTGAGCTGCTCTGTGTAAAAATACAGTACAGAGCAGGTAAGCGTAAGTATAACATGTTTGTTACTTTTAAGAAAAAAAAAAAGAATTAAATATCACTTTAATTTAAAAAATGCCCCGGTACATTTTATGCCCCCCACAAACACTTACCTGCAGTCCCTTGTCACCACTGTTGATGCGTTTACCAACAAACTTCTCCATCCCGAGGATTAGTGCTGTGCCTCGATCTCTCTGTACACTCATGGTGGGATTGATTTACTAAAAGAGTAACCTGTGATCACTTTGGGTTGATTTACTAAAGGAGTAAAGCATGTTTTATTTTACAAAGTACTTAGCTATATGAATGAGGTAAACTAGGTGAAAATTTACTTTTCCAAGGATACCCAATCTTCTTAAAGGAAATATTTTAAAAAAATGCAATTTGCTCAAAGTCAGCACAGTTTTGCCTCAATCACTAAGCTAAGTGCATTTTCACTTTGAAGGCAAATTTTAGGTTAGGTTAGTAAATCAGGTGGAGCTGTACTGACTTCAATCAACAAATCTTGCACAGGCAAAAATCCTGTTTTCTTTTCTTTGCACGTTAATGGGTATTCTTTTCAAAGTGAAATTTCACTTAATTTCACCTCACTTGCATATCTAAGTGAAAATTCTCTTTGAAAAGCAAACCTGGCCCATGAACTGTGAGCTACTTCATCAGCAACACTTCCTGCCCTCTTTGTCCCCCCCCCCCCCCCTCCCAAGGCGACCGCATCTACTACCCACACCTTCATACAGTGCTTGATTTTATAAGGGGGCAAAAGGGGCAACTGCAATGGGCCAGCTGACAGAAGGGGGCCCCCTCCATACAACATAATATAAAACAATATAAAAAAATTATATAAAAAAATATAACAAATAATTAAAAAAATATATTTAATGATAAAAAATGGCTTTTCTTATTAAATATATCTTGGGAGGTAATATTTTGCCGACCATTATCTGTAAAAGTTTGTACTCTGCACTGGTATATTGTATATTTTTTAAAATGAATTTTGGCATCTAAAGTGAACCACACATAGAGCATATACACCCTTACGGAAGGTCACCTATGTCTGCACGTGTGTGTGCATGCATGACCTCAGAATAACGTTGTGTCATTCATTTTATAAATTTGTGACTGTCAATGAGCATGTAAACCAACACTGTGTATGAGCCCCCCCCCCCCAAAAAAAAAAACCTGAAGTGCCCCGGGCCCCCAAGGTTTAAATCTGGCCCTACCTCCACGTATGTACTTTGGTATATCAAATCATTTATGGCTTTGTTAGCCTCATATCTTATGTTTAATCTGCTATGTTTGTTTCTTTTTCAATAAAAATAAAATTTCAGACTTAATATACAAACCAATGCCTAACAAAATAAAATATGTTGTGCACATGGAAGCCTCTCCTAGCCGATGCAAAACAATAAAGGCTGAATCAATGACCACAGGGTAGTGCTCTCTAACTATGCTACCCATGTTGCCAATGCAGGAGACCATCTCATTGTTGTAAATCAAATCGCTTTCAAGAATTCATAATTCAGTCCATATATTGGTTCATAGGCATGCGCACATAGGGTGGAAGGTGTGCCTGGGCACACCCTAATCACCCTGTACTGTGCAGTTTCCCCCTGCTGCCTGGCTGCAGAGAAAGGGACTGGGGAATCTCTGTCCTCAGTCTCTTTCTCTGTCTCAAAAGTGAGACATCAGGGGTTTGTTTGGATCCCTAATATTTCACCAAAGCCCCCCAGTAAGGCTCCTAAATAAAATTGTAAAAAAAAAAAATATATATATATATATATAATGTAAAAAATAATTAAAAAAAATAAATTGTAAAAAAATAAATAAAAAAATATAAACTACTGACACAGATCTCTGCCTTACTAACACTGTCCTCTGCCCTTCTGACATATATATATATACACACTCATGTTTGTTTGCGCTTTGTGGTGCACACCCTAATGCAATAGGCTGCGCACACCTATGTATTGGTTACATTGTAAATGGACATCACTTGGTACATGGCTTTCAAGCTTTTACAACATTTGCATGAAACTTCACCCTGATCCCTGATGCATCCTGCACTGCACCATATACTGATCTACGGTGTCCATGTGAGGAGGAATGACAGTAGTAAGACCAGCGGAGTCGCCATTCACAAAAGCCCTCAGGTGAGTATTAATGAGTTTTACAGCCACATCCCCTCATGGAAAAGACGGTAGTCTATTTTCTTTCCTGGTAGTGAAGTTCAAATCCTTGTCGCCCTTTGCCTCTCTCTTTGTTTAGTCTGGTGGGAAGCTGTCCTTTATACGCAGGATTCATATCTGTGACTGGCTCCATTCTGTCACTTCCATCAACAAACAGCAGTAGAACCAGCACTGGAGGGGAATTTTAATGGAGATGGATGTGCAGGGTGAGGAAGGCCCACTAGATAAAAGGCTGGGTACCAAACCTACCTTAATCATGGTGGATGGAGCTAGATTGGCAGGTACTTTCCAATTGTCATAACACACTATTTATTTGAAGGACCATTATACACCTAATGTCTGATAACTGCAGTTCTGACAGGTGTGGACAACAATCAAGCCATCTATGAGGGTAAATAGCATCCAAAACTGTCCATCCTAAGGACACCAAAGTAGCAAGAACGTCTGGTGGCCTCTGTTAAGAATTTTTAGCTTTTCCTTCATTCTTTCTTTGGAATCTAGATAAGTATATTGCTGAAATCACAGGCTTATGCATATGCATGGCCAAAGGCACAGGATTGACATCAGGATTCTATGGTGAAGATCATATTATAAACTTAGGGCCGCAGTTTGGTTACATGGACAATACTATGACTTTGCACTGCGGGAGCCGAGGTCAGTTTCATCTAGATAGTATCTACATTTTGTATGTTTTATCATTTTTTGTTCCAGTTTCCAATGCTCCATTTCCCTACCAGAAACCTAAAACATAATGACAGGTAATAGGGGAAGAGAAAAAAAAGCCAGCTCTCAACCAACACAAACCTTACAATTTTAATCAGGCCATATTGACAGCAAAAAGTATAAAAAGGCACCAATGTATCAAAGGCAAGGTTGGGACCCTTCATCAAAGTGACAAATCAATGCAATATGACCTCGATAAAATTGGGAGGTTTATAAGTGGTGTGCTGACTTGTTCTTGTTCTCAGCCTTAGTACAATATCACCATTAGTCACTTACTCCGAGACTGTAGCAACAAGGGTTAGATGCTGGATGGATTTGTTTCTAAGTATATTGAGGTTGCTGGATATCTTAGCTCTACAGTGCACACACCAGGTGTTAGATTTGAGCTTTACCTATATACGGTACTTAGTCTGTAAAACAATATAGCGGTGCTACATAAGTAATTGGTAATAATAATCTCTAACTTTCCAATAAGTCAAGGTTTCGATCAAGTCTGAAGGAAAGTATCAACAATGTAAATATCATATTGTCATTCTGCAATGGCAGGTGTCAACTCATGTGTCCATTTTTCTGATTTACATGATTTGCTGATCAATAGGTAATGGAAAACCCTTCATCTTCAAATGCAAATAAACAAGCAAATCTGCTGTGGACATTTAACAGATTGTCTCATATATGGGACACGTGAAAGATGAAGATCTGAGTGGAGTATTTAAATGCCCTTCTGGCTGTGAGTGAAATCTGATTGGACTATTTTTTTGGAGATGGATTAGAACACCTGTCAGTTTTTATTGCTGTCTATACCCCTGGATAGGGAAATTCACCCTCTCTATTTCTTCTGCTTACCATTATCATTAAAAGTGAAAGTAAAAAGAAAATCCAAGTTTTGGGTTGACACCAGAACAGTAAGAGAAATCTTCCAATGGGGACGTTAGCTCTGGTGACACTCTGGGATTCCCTCACTTTGGACAGATTTTCTTTCACTTCCTATTTTGGTAAAGGGGCAGGAAGTAAAGAGAAACCACTTTTGTTATAGTACAGGTTCCCCAGGGCCTGATTCTTTGCAGAGAACACAGGAGCCTCAAAAACCAGGAGGCTTTCTGGTCATCGGGTTGCCAACTCTGCTTGTCCTACCCTGTCGTCCGAGCCCCACAGTATGTTAGTAATGTTACCCATCACTGTAATGGGCCAAGAGTGCATGATCCAGGGCACAAGCAAGCAGGCTCAACAAGTGGTGTTCTGTTAATATAGCCAATTCATCAAGATCTCCAATTACATCACTTCTGGTTACTGTAAACCGTATGTAATTGGAGATTTTGACGACTTGCTATTTTCACACAACACCGGCCACCGCGCACACTCCAGTACACGGTATTATGAGCAGATATTCTTAGTCCGCTCCAATACTAGCCAACAAAATGGCCGCCTCCGTGCCGGCGTCAACTTTTTCCTCATTACCGGCTGTTGTGTCAAAATAGCAAAGTCTTTATGTACTGGAGCGTATACGGTTCCCGGTGTTGTGTCAAAACGGCAAGTCGTCAAAATCTCCAATTACTGACGGTTTACAGTAACCGGAAGTGATGTGAATGGAGATTTTGATTAATTGGCTATATTGACAGAACACCAGAACATTAGCATTTTTAAGTGGTTGCAAAGCCACTTTTTTCTTACTATAATCCCTTGTGTTAGATTACATTATGTGCCCCAGTGTATGTTATTTATAAAAAATATGCCACTTCATACCTTATTTCACAGCGCCGTTCTGCGCTCACGTGACCGCCCACCATTGTCTTCCCTGATCTGGGAAAAACAGTAGGAGGGGCTGAGAATCCCCCAGTGATGTCAGCCAGGAGGAGGGGAGGAGAGGAAGAGAGCAGCGGGTGGTCAGTTGAGCGCTGAGCAGCACTCTGAAATAAGGCATGAAGCGGCATTTTTTTAATAAAGAATATACATAATGTAATCTAACACAGGGGATTATAGTAACAAAACACAATTATTTTTGCAGCAGGAGTGGAGGGGAGGGGCGGGGAGGAGCGGGAAGCAGATCAGCACTGACACAGTTGACAGGGAGGCAGGGAGGGGGAGAGAGACAGCGGATGACGGAGGCATGTAAACTGACCATGGTGTCAGGGCTCAGCAGCCATGATAAACCATGGTCAGTTTACAAAGGGGCGGGCAGTACCAGGCAGGATCAGACAGGTATGTTAGAGGATAGAAAGGGACAAATTACACAGCACAAGTATTGTGCTGTTATTCATGCTTTAAAGGAACAGGATTTTTTTTTTTTTTTTTTTTTTAGGGTTACAACCACTTTAACTTTTACAGGTTTCTTATATGACAGCTACACATAGACATTACAACAGCCTTTCAGGAGGAATCCTTTAAATACTTTTCAGGTCTTGGGGAAACCCTGCTTAAAATAATTATGCCTAGCCCAAGGTACATTAGCGTGATAAGTGTGCTGTAGAAAGTGTAATACCCAGGGTAGATCATTTTTTAACACCCTCCTGCTGTATACGACAACATTTTTCTTTTGGTAACAATCTTGAAATGAAATAAATTATTATAAAAGGAAAGAAACACAGAATCTAAATGTAAACTAAAAATATAAACAGTGTAGATGGAGGAATCTGCTTCTGTTTTGTATTCAAGCAGTCGCAGTGCCCACAGTTGCTTAACTACTTCAATACCGGGAACTTTTACCTCCTTCCTGCCCAGTCCAATTTTCAGCTTTCAGCGCTGTTGCATTTTGAATGGCAATCGAGCAGTCATGCTACACTGTACCCAAACCAAATTTTTATCATTTTTCCCCCACAAATAGAGCTTTCTTTTGGTGGTAGTTGATCACCACTGGGGTTTTTATTCCAAAAAAAAGTAAATAAGTCGATTTTCTCCTTCACTGATGAGCACTGATGAGGCTGCACTGATGAGGCAGTACTGATTGGCACTGATGAGGTGGCACTGAGGATGAGGCACTTATATGCAACACTGATGGGTACTGATAGGCAGCACTGATAAGCAGCACTGATGGGCAATGATAGGTGGCACTAATATGCAGCACTGATGGGCACTCATAGGTGGCACTGATGGGCACTCATAGGTGGCACTGATAGGTGGCACTGGCGGACACTTATAGGCAGCACTGATGGGCACTGATGGGTGGGACTGATAGATGGCACTGATAGGCAACACTGATCAGGAGGCACTGACAGGCATCACTGATAGGCACAAAGTGCTATCCTAATGGGCACTGATTGGCATCCATGCTGGGCTCATCTGGTGGTCTCCAGTGGACATCCCTCGTGGTCTCGAGTGGGCATCCTCAGTGGGGCTGCACTGATAATCAATGCGCTCATTATCATCACAGGACCCCCCCCCCCCCCGTCAGGAGAGCAGGCGGTCGGCTCTCATCTACTACAACCACAGGCTGTCATTCTGGTATATGGCTGACGGGAAGTGGTTAAATACCCAAACAGTGACTGCATATAAATTGGATGCAGTCAAATTTTGGCTGATAAATTTCCACCTGGCTCCTTTAATTTTTCAATCAATTTTTGTTGAGCCAGGTGGAGTCAACAGGACCACCCACAGCTTGAATGTTAGACCATTAAGCAGGAAATTGGCCTATAAACATATCCTCCTTGACATCTCCATTACATTGGGTGGGGGTGTTTTGTAGTTCAAAGAAGATATCTGGGAAGCTGATAACAATGTTTGAGATTTTTATTCAGTACACTTAAAATTACACAATAGGGGAGATTTACTAAAACTGGAGCACTCAGAATCTGGTGCAGCTGTGCCTGGCAGCCAATCAGTTTCTAACTTCAGCTTGTTCAATTAAGCCTGGAAACTGATTGGATTCTATGCATAACTGCACCAGATTTTACATGCTCCAGTATTAATAAATCTCCCCAAATGTTGTTGATTTACTAAAGGAAAATAGAATGTGCATTTTGGAAGTTGCTTCAGAGCTTAATAAATGAGGTAAGGCTTCACTTTGCAAAGAATATCCAATCACATGCAAGGAAAATAAAAAACAGCATTTTTGCTTGCATATGATTGCATAATGGAAGTCAGCAGAGCTTCTGCTCATTTATTAAGCTCTGGGGCAACTGCACTTGCAGAGTGCAATTGCAGTTTGCAAAGTGCACAGTATATTTGCCGTTAGTAAATCAACTGCAATTTCTGGTAAGATAAATATAAGACCCCATTTCACAACAGGGCAGCCCAAGTGCTAGCGGTAAAATGCTGATAATTTGCGGCGCTTTACCGCTGTTATAGCGGCGCTATGGTGCCGCTCATCGGGCGACAATGGGGTGCTTTTAACCCCCCCTACAAGGTGTTAAAAAGGGGTTAAAAGTGCCAGCGCCCATCGCTTCAAAAGCGGTGTACAGCTGTTTCGGAAGCGTTGCCCAATCATTTCAATGGGCAGGGGCGATGGAGGAGCGGTGTATACATCACTCCCACACCACCCCAAAGATGCGGCTTACAGAACTTTTTTTTACTGTCCTGCAAGAGCACCGCCCCAGTGTGAAAGCACTCGGGTTTCCACACTGGGGTGCATTAGGAGCTAATTCAGAGGCTCTTTACAGACGCTGTTTTTAGCTACAAGATGCCTGTAAAGCGTCTCTGGTGTGAAAGGGGTCTAAAGCCCCGTACACACGGTTCGACGATCGCACGTACGATCGTATCGAATTGTATGTTGACTATTGTATGCAGCATACTGACTGCACTACACGATCGTACGGCCGGGGAAAGAACGTTCAGGTGATTGTAATTAGCATCCAGCCATTCCTGACTTTGGGCATGCATGTTTTGCACAATACAACTTGTTGTACCAACTGCTCTGTACACACGATACAACGGTCGTATGAGCGCTTGTTGGTACGACCAAGTTTTCTAGTCTGCTCACACAACTCCCTTGTATGACCGTCGTATGTTCGACTGTTCAAATCGCGCATACGAACGATCGATATCGCATACAACGGTCGTGAGTACGACCTGTTGTATGAGATCGTCGAACCGTGTGTACGGGGCTTAAGTCTTTTGTTCAAGCAGATTGCTCTGGGAGCACTCAGCAGGGGGAGGAGCCAGAATCACCCGGGGGGGGGGGACCCGAGAAGAGGAGGATCGGGGCTGCTCTGTGTGCAACCATTACACAGAGCAGCTAAGTATAACCTGTTTGTTATTTTAATTTTTTTAAAAAATGAAGCTTTAGAATCACTTTAACATAAAAAAAAAAGAATGGACTGAAAGGGCTTAAATATATGAGCCCGTCAGCATGGGCATGTGGCTGACCCCTACCTGCTTTAAAAAAAAAAAAAAAAAAAGAGGAACGGTCCCTTTAAAAATAAATAAAAATAAAATTTTAATGTGTGCAAAAGTAAGAAATAGGGGTCATGTGACACTTAGGGTAATTTGGGAATGTTACATGACCACCTTAGAAAGTTCCAGAAGGTCACATGACCGGCTGTAACTTTCTAGAAAAAAGGGGGCTCAGTATATAAAGCACCTTCCCGCGCAATTTTGCGCCAGTCAGTCAGAGTACAGCAATGACCCCCCCCCCCCCCACCCCTTTTTGTCGAGGGCACTTTATGTGGTACGTCAC
>BLSH010425067.1:268591-285174 GCA_018402905.1 Glandirana rugosa
TGGCTGATTCTAAAAAATTCTGGACATTCTTTGTCCTCAGACAGAGTGAGCTATATCTCATTAGCATACAATGCAGGAGGATGGTTTCTAAATGCGTTCAAATCTAATTTACAGCTGGTAACAACTGCAAACACAGTTCAGACAAGGTTAATTATGTTAAACATTACTCCACTGACCCTCCTAAACAATACAAAGCAGGGAGAGGCTTTGTTAAGCCCGTAAAAAATGTAACCAGCAGTGTTAATTTAGTCGACTAACTTAATACCATTTTAGTCGACTAAAACACGACTAAAACTAATACAATTGAGATGACTAAAATACGATTTGAATAAAAGAAGAAAAATGAATTCCATCTGAAATTGATATTTTCATTATCACTTAATGTTATATGTTAGTTCAGCATAACAGCACTAGGGATGAGCAGAGTGATTTTAAAAATACTGATTTTGCACAAAAAAATATATATATATATATAGATTTCTCCATCAGCAAACTTATACCGGAGTAGAATCTCTCAGTTTTCAATACTGAGCTGCTTAGGTGCAATATTCTTAACAAAATGATCTACACATTTTTCTTTCTTCATTAGATGGTGTTTTTGTGCGGTGAGTAGATAGATTAGTTTAGTTCAGTGTTCTCTGTATTAATGATTATTTTCCTTTTTTACATATATGTGTTATTTCTGTACTGCTACTTTAAATTTTTTATTTAACTTTTCTTTTTGCTGTCTGTTTTTTCTATCTGTGGAAATCAAACATAAAATAATGAAGCTGATGAAATTTAGGATAATTAAATGTAATGATTGGTGAATCTTGTTCAGAATTCAGTGAGCCTGAATTTAGAGGCACGACCCATTAAAGTCTATGGGGGGCAAATCTTGGTGTTAAGAATCTGTCAATAAAAATGTAAAAATATCATACAGCGGCAAGAGGGCTCTTTCATGCGGGTTTAAAGGAAACATTGAAAATACACAAATACTTTAAATAGCATGCTTGAGGGATAGCTTACAGCTGTGCATGGTGTAACAATTTTTTTTCCCACAATTTTCACGCACAGTTTTGATGACAGCATATCCTGGCAATACATACTTAGCTGTTGTATTCATTTATTTTTTCATTTACAATTAGATTAGCTTACATACAGCAGCAGCACTCCAATTTGATTCATTTCACTTTGAAAAAAGGCTTTAACAGTGCTTTTCTCAAAGTGTAATATATAGACCTGCTCTGAATGTCAGATAGGACTTGTTTTGCCAGTAGTTTGCTGTGGCTGTGCTTGTTCTCACTGATGCAAACCTGAGTCCATAGATGATACATTTGTGTAAAACTGGCAAGTAACAGGATATTTTTAATGAGGGAGAATTGTCCAAAATGTACTACAGAAAATAAATTGGCCAGCAGCAGGACAAATTTAATGTGCAAGGCTGGGTCCAAAAATACTAGAAGCAAAGTGCACAGGCTGGGGTTTTACCATAAGACCCCTTTCACACTGAGGCGGTTTTCAGGCATTTTAGCACTAGAAATAGCCTCTAAAAGCACCTGAAAACCGCCTCCCATTCTGAGCAGTGTGTCTTTTCACACTGAGGCGGTGCGCTTGTGGGACATTACGAAAAGTCTTGCAAGAAGCATCTTTAGGGTGGGTTGGTAGCGCTGTATACAGCGCTCCCAAAGTGCCCCTGCCCATTGCAATGAATGCCTGAATGAAAAGTGATTCGGAAGCAGCGAAAAAAATGTTTTTTTGGGGTTTTTTACCCAAAAAAGTGGCTTGCTAGTGCCCGAAATCTGGCACAAAACGACCGGAGCTTTAGCACTGTTTTACCCTCAGTGTGAAAGGGGTCTAAGAAGATACTTAAGATGCTTCAGAGGATACAACACTGTAAAATTGGCCATCAGCAGAACAGTTTAATTTAAAGTACAACTATAGACAAAACCTGTGTGTTTAGTTTTGGATAGAGTAAGGGAGGGTGCTAAGCCCTGTGAGGTTTATTTTTTACCATTTGTGTCCTATTAGGGAGATTAACCTTCACTTCCTGTCCCATAGCCAAAACAGGAAGTGGGAGGAAATCCTTGCAAATCAAGGGAATCTCTTAGCCCCCCCCCCCCCCCGGTCACCAGAACAAGTGCCCCCATTTGAAAGAAAAATAGAGACAGTGAATCTCCACAATGAGGACACAGACAGCAATAAACTGACAGGGGTTCTAATCTCTCTTCCCTCTATCCAAAACTAAAAAAGTTTTGCCTTTAGTTATACTTTAAGGGTTTATAAGGAAAATTGGTGTATGCCTAAGCAAAGTTTAGGGTGCAGCTCTAGCCACTTGACCAACCGGGCCAATTCTGGCAGTTCTCTCCTACATATAAAAAAATCATAATTTTTTTGCTAGAAAATTACTCAGAACCCCCAAATATTATATATATATATATATATTAGCAGAGATCCTTGGGAATAAAATGGCGGTCATTGCAACTTTTTATGTCACGCTGTATTTGTGCAGTGATTTTTCAAACCCGTTTTTGGAAAAAAAACTGTTTCATGAATTAAAAAAAACCCAAACAGTAAAGTTGAATGTAAATTTTTTGGCAGTTGGATGTGTTTCCCTTGTAATAGGAATAGTGCATGACAGGCATTCTTTATGGAGAGACATCTCTCCTTCAGGCTGTAAAGACCGAGATCAGAAAAAAACGAACTGTCTTTGCCTTTCCAGCCGAGTCCCCGGCATTGTTTACGTTCATCGATCCAGACGTGACGTCATAACGTCGTGTCCGGACCTCCGAGGCGCCTAGAAATGACTGGGGACAATCTGGTCACCAGAAATCTCTATGCTCAACTTCCAACGCCGACCAAATTCATTCTCTGGCTCGCGGATGGCACGAAGAAGCACCAGGGGCGGCAGGAGAGGGGGGACTTCCCCTCCCATTACTGGTAAGAAGGATCAAGTGGCTGAACTGCCGCTATGATCATTCGGATGGGACAGAGAATCGCTGGCAGAAAAAAATGATATCTGAATGATGCCTGTAGCTGCCGGCATCATTCACATATCAGATTTAAAGTCAAGGACATATATTTACATGGGCTGGTTGTCAAGTGGCCAGACACGCATCCAGTTGTCCAATTACAGTGATACTAAGGTCTTGTTTCTTTTTCTTTAAAAATAGCAAACGTGTTATACTTACCTGCTCTGTGTAGTGGTTTTGCACAGAGTAGCCCGGATCCTCCTCTTCTCGGGTCCCTCTTCAGCTTTCCTGGCCCCTCCCTCCTGTTGAGTGCCCCCACAGCAAGCAGCTTGCTATGGGGGCACCCAAACCAAGTCACATCTCCCTGTATACATTCAGACATGGAGAAGCAGATAATCCCTGCCCCCTCTCTCTCCTGATTGGCTGACTTTGACAGCAGCAGGAGCCAATGGTGCTGTTGCTGTGTCTCAGCCAATCAGGAGGGAGAGTCCCGGATGGCCGAGGCATTCGTGCACATCACCGGATAGAGGGGGGGCTCAGGTATGTATGAGACACTGCTGCGACTTGAAAGTTGCACGATTTTGATGTGACTGTGACGCGATTTTGCCGTGATTTCAGGGAATGCCTGTGTAAACTTGAGGTCTATGGACCTCAACTCGCATCAAAGTCGGTCCAAAGTAGTACAGGGACTACTTTGAAGTTGATGCGACTTGAAGTCCCACATATATGAATGGTGCTCATTGGAAATCATGGGGTACGACTAAGTCGTACAAGTGTGAAAGGGGCCTTAGGGGGGCTGAGGGGGGCTGCTGCACACAGAGGGTTTTTTTATCTTAATGCATAGAATGCATTAAGAGAAAACATCTTCTGCCTTTACAACCACTTTAATCCTCCTGTGTGGGTGCAGGCGGAAGAGAGAGGACCATCCTGGGCCTATGCAACTCCAAATGAAAAAATGTCCCACTGCTGCACACCAGCTCAGCCCATATGTGTAGGAGTAAATGGCTTCAGCCCGGCACCATCCAGACCACACCTTCTCCTCCATGGCTAAGCCCTGTGGGCAGGGTGATACACCACCCATCAAAAAAACACTTTTTTTTGGAAAGGAAATTTTGGGAAAAAAAACAGTTTAAGGTAAAATATGGTATAGTAAAGAACCTCTTAACATAAAATAATAATATACCCCCAAAATAAATAAACACCAAAAATACCACACCCTGTAACGGAAGACTCGCAGAAAAAAAAATCCTATGAGTGGGGCAGCAGCTGATCACTGACTTGCAGTCAACCACAAAAGCACAAAATTTACTTTCCCTTGGAACCAAAGCTTTTAGTCAAAGTGATACATTTCGTAGAACATATGTCCCCAAAGTTTTGATAAAAATTCTCAGTTTCACCTATCCCTGACCAGCAGCCATCCATACCCAAAATATCAGCTTTGAAAAGTCTGGTTTTTAAGAAAATCGCAGTATTTAAAAATAATACATTTAAAACACAGTCCAGAGAAAATAAATACAAGAAGGGGGTGTTCTAAGCATCCCAGTTCAGAGGAACAAATGCTCTAAAACATAGGTGTTGATTTACTAAAGCTGGAGAGTGCAAAATCTGGTGCAGCTGTGCATAGAAACCAGCTTCCAGGTTTTATTACCAAAGCTTAATTGAACAAGCTGAAGTTAGAAGCTGATTGGCTACCATGCACAGCTGCAAGTGTGGGCACCCGGCTTTGGCTTCAAAGCTGGGCACGCACTGCGCATGCACGAGTCGGCACTGCACTGTGGCATGTCGGGGGGTCACCTTCCACTTATGGGTGGAACTCTGCTTTAATGCAGCTTTTTGTATATTAGCATTTTTCATACTTTAAATCACCAAACTGTTACACCACATTTGTCCTCTCTGTTTCAACCCTCACCCATAAAGGACAATTAAGGGAGAGATGTCTATTTTTTAAAAAGCCCTAAACTCATTGGGTGTTCATTACCAGATAAGGTACCCTTTGCAGTCATAAAACATTCAGCAAATTGTCCTACCTATTGTACTTTTTTCATTTTTTTATTTGATCCCATCAATATTACACATCCTAAAACTATGTAGTAATCATGTTAAGGCTGGGTTCACATATATGCAAATTGGATGCCTTTTTAACCGCATTTAATTTGCATAACATGTGAATGTGACTGGCTTTCAATGGAGCCGGTTCACACATAAGCGGGGCAGCCGCGGTTTTGAAAAGGTTCCTGGGTCCGGTTCAGGTGCGAATTTAGGTAAGCATTTGCACCTGTATCGCACCTGAACCGGTGAACAGAAATGCACCGGACTCCGGACTGCAAACCGCAGCCACATATGCGAGAACCCAGCCTCAGTGTTGTAGTCTGAATAGGCTGAGCCTGTTGATTACTAGAGTTGATACTGTGAGGTCTTTTACAGATTTATTCAAACTAAGCATGTGATGTGCATTAAATGCACACATAAAAAGGCATTAAAGATATAAGTAAAAACATTTTCCACTGTAATGTTCATTTTATTTTAGCTAATTATTGTAAACCTTTAGCTTAGAAATGTATCCATGCTGTCAAATCTATAAAGTCCAACTCCAGGCAAATAAAAAATAATCCCTCATATTTGTCCAGGGGAACAAAAAAAGAAAAAGATTTATTTACCCGATCCTCCGCTCCTCCCTGCAGCATCTGCATCCCATACTCCACCAGTCTAGGGTCCTGATGTCATCAAGACCAGAGGGGGGTTCATAGCCATGCTCTGGACGCGAGGACACTGTAGGACAGTCTACTACCAAATCATGGGAGAACGCTGCCTGCTGGGGGGATTGGAGGATCGGTAAGTAAAATTGTTTCTCCTCTGCAGTAGAGAAAATGAGCTATTAGCCCTTGCAGTGTGGGCTGCAGAATTGTGTAAATATGAGGTTGATACACCAATGCATTATTGGAGAATACAAAGGGGTTGATGTACTAAAACTGGAGAGTGCAAAATCTGGTGCAGCTGTGCATGGTAGCCAATCAGCTTCTAGCTTCAGCTTGTTTAATTAACCACTTGCCGACGGCTGATCGGCAAATGACGGCGACAAAGTGGCTCTGTAACGCGAATCGCCGTCATACGACGGCGGCCGCGAGATCGTGCCTAGTGAGCGCGCGCGCGCCGCTCTATTTGGAGCTCTATTTGTGGGAAAAAAAGGACGCAAATTTCGTTTGGGTACAACGTCGCACGACCGCGCAATTGTCAGTTAAAGCGACGCAGTGCCGAATCGCAAAAAGGGCTCTGGTCCCAAAGCTGGAAATCCTTCCGGGGCTGAAGTGGTTAAGCCAACAATAAAACCTGGAATCTGATTGGTTTCTATGCAGAGCTGCACCAGATTTTGCACTCTCCAGTTTTAGTAAATCTCCCCCAATGAGCAACTGACTCAATACATTTCATTTAAATAATTCACATTTCTTCTGGAGTCAATGATGGGTAAATAATCTAAAATATATGAGGAACCAGGGAAAACTGTTAATAAATAGATTATAATAATACAATAATAAATACTGCAATTATTGATTTTATTTTCTATTATTCTCATATACAGTACTTTAGATTGCTTGTCTGCCATTAATTTATGAAGACATTGCAAATATTTCAACAAAATTATTTGAGTTAGTTTCTCATTGTATTCTCTATTAAGGCTCCAACCTTACAGTGGATAACTGTATTTTTAAAAGGTTTTGTTACCATCATTTAGAATAATAGACAGGCAACTTGGGAAACATGAACATAGTGGTGTAGTGTTTTAAAGATGTTTTATTATGTGCAGGGGCGTAACTACAGGGGTTGCAGGGGCTGCAATTGCAACTGGGCCCTGTGTTCCAGGGGGCCCATGTGCCTCCCTTGTACACCTGGACAGGAGGGATGGCGGGGGCGGCATTTAGAGGAATCAGTCTCCTCCATTTTCTTCCTAATGGAGGAGATTGGTTCCTCTATATGCTGCCCCACCGCCCCTCCTATCCAGTTTACTTGTCTCCTGCTGTTCCCAGGGTCCCTGTGTGCTTCCTCTCCCCCCCCCCCCCACAGAGCTGCTGTCTTCCCCCCTCCTCTCTCCTGCCAGCTACTGTAGAAGATGGGTCATGATGGAGTCGGTGATTGGTACCAATTGGTTCACTCATAACTGAAGCATAAAGCATAATAAACTGTTTTTACCTTACTTATGTTTCTGAATGAATGGGAGGCTCAGTACTCAACTATTCGTTTATTCGGTGGGACCATAATAAAGGGACAAGCGACGGGAGCAAAGGGCCCCAGGATCAGTGGGAAGAGGGAAGGGCCCTGGCCAGGGGTCAGGGGGGCCCTTCATAATTTCTTGCCCCAGAGCCCTGAAGGTTCGAGTTACGTCTCTGATTATGTGTGAGCCTCGCTGTATCAGGGTTAATTTTGCTCAATTTCTGTTACAATGAAAGTTATCCAAGTTTATTCATACTGTATGCATTTTATCATTTTATTTTGGTACATTTAAAGGCCCGTAATTTTTCTCTTACATCTGATGAAACTATTGTCTCCAGGACAGTAATTGAGGGGACATCTCCCCTTTAGAGCCATGGATAACAGTAAAGCCCGTTAGGGGCTCTAACCCTACCACCATTTTATCCTAAACAAAAAAGTTCTAAATGGACTTACACTTACAACGTCTATAGGAAAGAAACTTAGGCAGGCCTAACATGCTACAATAACTTTCGTTCAATCGATTGAACAAGAGATAATTCATTGATTCCCTTATTAACACTTTCGAGGTGGATAGGGGAATCCCTCCTGTGGAGTTATTATATTCTGATGGTGGGGAGACTTCCCCTCTGTTAGAATACACTCACCAGCACCGCTAGCTATAGCCAGTGGCACCGATTGAACAAAGATTTTCAATGGGCTGGTTGTACAAAAGCTGATTAAGAGATCGACTATACAACCAGCCTGCCCATAAATGGATCAAAGTGTTTTCCCTGCTGGCCGAATTTTGATCAATCTATGGCCAGCTTTACTTAGGATGATTATAGCACTAGATGTTAGATAGAATTAGGTTCCTTTATGGGAATTTGGCCACATTTGGCCACATTCTCCCTGGATACCAGGACATCCAGCCATGCATTAAGAAAACATGGTCCATCTCATCGTACAATGCAGTGCTCAAAGCTTAAGGCCAGCCATACATTTAAACATTTTCTTGTACAACATTCCCTTAGGTTTACCAAAACCGTATAATATGAGGTCAAACCTAAACACTTTCAATTTGAATGCAATCAGGTAGGTCCTTGCACTACATAGCTGAAGGTAAATCTAAAGGAAATTGAATAAGAAAATTGTATAATGTATGGCCAGCCTAAGCGACCTATTTTCAAGCTGTAGTGTCCCCCTGTAGGAGTGCAGGGGGACTGGCCCAAGCCTATACAATGACTCTGTGGGCTTTGGTTTGGGAGATTTTCCATTCAAGAGAAGTAGGATCTGGCACTATATAACGCATTTATCACAGCTATATTCATTTTAGAAGACCGCCTTTCAATATACAGTAGGTTTAACCTGAACATACACGGTTGGATTTTCTTTGAAATGTTCAAATTAAAATTTTGAAAACTAATTTATCAGAACATTCTTTCTTCCCATGAGTAAACTAATTCCACTTGAAAGCCCTTAAAATTTTGTCCAGACCTGCTATTTGAATGGAATCCCGGACATATTAAAGTTTCATTACAATATGTACTAATTTTCCTGAGATGAAAACCTCATTCGTGGCTAAAATTTGGTTAATTTGTGAAAAATTTTCTATCCTGCTTTTTTCACAACCAAAAACAAACATGCATTTGATCCCCTGCTAACCATTAAAACTTAAATTCTACTTGTGTATGGGCAGCTTTAATTTTGATCAGGGAACAATACAACTACCCATTACTTTGGAATTTGTTTCAAAATAAGACAATATACCTTGTGTTGTAAAGTTACTACTGGGTGTATAATATCCTACCATCAGGTCCACTTACCCATGTCCTCCATTACAGCCAATTCTGCCAACCATTAAAATCAAGACTTTGTGTTTCCTTGAAACCCAAATTGCTGGATTAGCTGAACTACCAGAAGGAATTAGAATATAAAGCCATGTATCCTGATGTGATTGTATTAGAAAGCAGAGATGAGTGTGTACTTCCCAAGATAATCTGCGAGTTGTCTATCTGTATATTAGGAGCTGGTAGGGCAGTATGCTCGGTATAATTTGTGTATCACCCTCTTCCCACAGCACTTATTCCCAAGCTATCACCTTATCAGTCACAGTATTACTGGGTAGGTAATTATCGTTATCTCACTAATCACTCTTCTTCTACTGTTCACAAGTCCCAGGATAGGAAGTAATTGGCCTTTAACACAACAAAGGGCTCAAGAGAAGACAGACTGGTCACTTTCCTACCTGTCCACTCTCCACCCTCACCTAGGACAGGTAGAAAGGTAAACAAACTTCCAGACATGCTGGCTCCCTCCGCCTCATCCATTCTGGTCCTGATCTCCTAACTCATCCATTCTACCCATATTAGCCCTGATCTCATCCGCTAATTCACAGGCTGGACACAAGAAAGGCCACCACTTAACCCCCTGTCAGATCAGTTCCAGGAATTCTGAGCAATGGCTTAACACTTAAAAAAATCTGGAAATGTCAGAATACTCCAAAGAAAGATCCAGAGCAGGAAGTCTGGCATTTAACCCTTCATTTCCAGGTTGTTCAGGTTTAGGCAGGTAATTAACCTATTAAAATGAATCCTTTAA
This sequence comes from Glandirana rugosa, assembly GCA_018402905.1. Lineage (NCBI taxonomy): Eukaryota > Metazoa > Chordata > Amphibia > Anura > Ranidae > Glandirana > Glandirana rugosa. The sequence continues at coordinate 278,326 of BLSH010425067.1, forward strand.
GAACAAAAATGTGCATGTGGGAAGGCTCTGATGGAAGTTACCACATTCTGTTGTTTCATGACAAGTAAAGTCTTTGCCCCTTGATCTAGGATGCAAACTAAGAACCAAAGGATGGCAGCTTCCATTTGAAATATTTCTTACAGGTATTTGGTTTTGTGACAAATTCCCATTAAGGACTTTCACAGGTGAAACACGCCGCTGAACATTGATCATAAATTATCCATTGAAATAGGACTTTAAAAGAGAGTTAAATGCGGCCTCCAGTACAACCATAGACATCCTTTGATTTACTAAAGAAGTAGGGGCTGTCCATTAGAAAGGTGATGATTCCTCCATCCACTTCACTTGTGTGGATGGAGGAATCTGGCTAACTGAACCAAAAAACAAAACAAAACATCTTTGGCCAGTATAAAGCCTATAGTATACACGGGCCGAATGTAGTCTGACATTCGGCCTGTGTGCTTGGCAGCCGGTCCAACAGAAGCCAACCGTTCGGCCAATGACTGAGAGCGCTGACCGGAGTGTTCTGGCAGGGGAGGGCTGTCCCCTGTCAGAACACAATAGCACAGCAGGGGAGCACGCTGTACTAACATTTGATTGTTAGTACAACGGCTGTGATCTGAGCTATCAGGTTTTTTTCTTTCAAACTAGTGGTGTGTACTAAACTTAAGGGGAAGCTGTGTTTAAATATAGTAAGTAGATGTCACACACCTCGAAACTGCTCCAGGTATGACAGAGATGAAGAGCAGCCTCCCGATAGGCCATGCCCTGTGACACGTTTCACCCTTTCCCCAGGGTTTACTCATAGAGCTATGCTGTGTACACCTCACATATCCAGTCATGTGCCTGAAAAAAAATATTGTACCTTGCCTATGTTTACCCAATCATCTGCAAGGGAAACTAAAGTGATTGTAAAGGCAGAATGTTTTTTATCTTAATGCATTCTATGCATTAAGATAAAAAAACCTTCTGTGTGTAGCAGCCCCCCTAATACTTACCTGAGTCCCATTTTGATCCATTGATGTCGCTAGTGAGACTTGGCTGCCCATGACTCCCCTCCTCATTGGCTGAGACAACTGGCTGGCGCCATTGGCTCCTGCTGCTGTCAAAGTCAGTGAGCCAATGAGGAGAGAGAGGGGGTGGGGCCTGGCCGTGGCTCCATGTCTGAACACACAGAGCTGCAGCTTGGCTCGGGTGCCCCCATAGCAAGCTGCCTGCTGTGGTGGCACTCGTCAGGAGGGAGGGGCCAAGAGACACGAAGAGGGACCCGAGAAGCGGTGGATCGGGACTGCTCTGTGCAAAACCACTGCACAGAGCAGGTAAGTGTAACATGTTTGTTATTTCTAAAGCAAAAAAAAAAAAAAGTGAATTTAGTATCACTTTAAAAAAATAGGAATTTAAAGTGAAAACAGTTTCACCTTTTTTTGCTAACTTTCAATTTGCTAGGTGAACAGCCTCTACTATTTTGGTAAATGCACCCTGTTGTCTCCTGTGCTTGTTTCTCTTCCTTTAACAGTAATGTTCCATTTGCAGAAAAACTCCTTTTGATGGCAATGGAAGACTCCAGAGTTTTCTAAACTACACATCTGTTTTGTTACCCAAGAACACTCACCCAGGGCTGTTGTGACCTACCTGTAGATTAGAGCATTGCCCATTCTGGGCATTGTCACGTCTCTGAGCACCTTAAACCTGTAGAAGTTGTCTCTATCCTTATTTTATGAATGGATATAAACCTGAGCCTGCAAGAACACTGACCAATGTGTTCCCTGATTCCAAGCTCTGATCTCTTTGAGCCCAGCAAAGACTTATCTGAACACTCAGGAGCATCTAAGGAGGGTTACACAGCACAAATTCATGCATTATGTTCTTCTCCCAGTAGAATCTTGGCAATGGCACTGACCCCTATGAGAAAAATGTCTGCTGCCTTACACCAGTAGATTTATGAGCAAACATTTGTACAAACGTTCATATGAAAATTCTCATCAGTTCAGAACTTCATTCGATGACTTGATGAATGTCATTCAAAAGTACTTCAAAAAATGATATTTGCTTTTATCATTCAATTTTAGAACTAATGCCATTTCTGGAACAAAAAGCACATGCACAGTTAGAAATTTTCTATCCTGCCCAATTTTTCTCATCACTGTGGTCAAATAAAATTGTTGATCTGATCCCACTAAAAGTTTGAAAATCAAATGAACTTTTCAAATAAAATTCTTCTAGTGTATGGCTAGCTTTAGTTCCCTCTCCTCCTCCAGCCTGCTCGTTGGGTAATGAAGAAGCAGCATTTATAAGGGCATTACCCTGTTCTCTGGTAGTTTTTTTTTCCTTTCAGCCATTAGGCAAATTTTGTATAAATACATTTTTTTCAGTGAAATTGATTGATAGATAAAAACACAGACATTGGTGAGATGCAGTTTTATGATATCTTTATAAGAAAAAAATAAAAAAAACTCATTGGAGGAGTATTACTTAATGTGGAGCCAGTGGGCATTCCTCAATCCACAGACAGACATTCCTCCATCCATAGAAATGAATGAATGGAGGAACCCCCCCCCCCACCACCACCACCACCACCCATCAAGACATTGTATTCTGACAACAGGACTCAACGCTGTCAAAATGCATTGATCAGCAACAGCAGCAGCCAATTTCCTGCAGCTGCTAATCGACAAAAGTTTTTCAACCTTTAAAGCTAGCCATACATGGGTCAGTTTTTTGTTCAGCCAGTGGGTTGAACAAAAAAAAAACAGACCCAATTCCCCCATTCACACTTGGATGCGGGAGTCCTCTCTGCTGTCAGAATATGACACAGCCTCCCCCGCTGTCAGTATCCACAGATCAGCAGGTTATTGCCAGTGGCACTGTTGGAACGAAAATATACCGAAAGGTTCGGGGGATCAAATACTGTTCAACCACAGTGGCCCCACATGGATTTAATTTCAACCGGCCCCTGCTGAACCGGACACATTTTGATCCATGTAGGCCAGCTTTAGTTTGACAGATATTGATCTAAGAGTCTATTACTGTCCAACAGGGATGACCACACTCTGATCGAAATTTGTATTGTTCCTGCTGAATTTCAATCTGTCTATGGTATCCTGTCCAGTCCCCTAATCCACATGCAGGGCGCCAGACGCATTGATTCCAATGTTTTTTGTTTTTTCTTAAGCACGTAATTAGAGCCAGAAGCTCTAATAGGCTTCAAAAAAGGTTGGGCTCGGGGCGCAGTAATCCCACCCAGTTGTTTGACAATAGAGAATGAATATTTGCTATTGTCACACTGATTCTCCTTCCAGCCATTCAGGAAATGGGTCCTGGGACCCGCCACCCGATTGGCTGAAAGGACAGGCGATCCTATTGGACGCCTAGGAGGAGGAGGGAGGATACGCACATGATGCAGAGGAGGAGGAAACGCAATGGAAGCCACCACCTGTAGGAGCGCTGCCAAGATGGGGTAAGAGCAGGGCTTGATGACCGACTGGAGGGGTGGTTGCTTGCCCCCCCCCCCCCCAAAAAAAAAAACACCAGCTGCCACTGGTCTATGGCCAACTTAACAGCTCTGAGCAAATCATCAGGCCCAAGAACCAACCCCCGCCCCTCTGTGCAATTCATTAGACCACCCTAATTAGATAAGAGAACCGATCCTCCCTCTTACAGTCTGAGTGCTTGCTTACAGGGGATTACAGAAAGCTAATGTAACACCTGTATCCAGTATTTATATTAGATGAATTTAATTTTTTTTTTTTATTATTATTAATTCACAACTTGGGAAATCAAGTCTCTACATTTAGTTTATGATAAACAATATTATGAGAATCACATAAAAATAACTTTGACGTAAAATACAGCAAAATTAACCAAATATTAATTTACTGAAAATACACCATAACTGGAATGCACTTTCTGATGTAGCACAAATGCAATGTTTCTTGAATAGTAGTAACTCCTCACCGATCGGCTTTACCCATTGTCTGGAGCTGCCTTTTGACTCAGAAATTCAGAATTGCAACACATAGCCATTGATAAGACCAACCACAGGGGGACTACATGCTCCAGCCTGCCTTTATTTATCATCTAATTGCAAGCTGCTTATATTAAATAAATAGAAACATCTCTTCTTGTTCTTGAACAATGTGATTCTGCGCCTTGCCCATTTATGATGTATTATATAGAGACAATCAAAGGCTTATTTAAAGGTCAGGCCCTCACTGTGATGTTATTACTGATCAGACAAGAGAATAACTGGAGACATATAAATCATATTTCTCAGAATGTCTCTATTGTATACTGACTGTCTGCTGTGCTCTAGTGTTATTCTTGTGTCTCTACTTGTCATATTATCTATCATGTTCTAAGAATCTCTTCTAGTTATTATGTCGGGGTCACATGACCATTGGTATTAATGTGTGTCCTCCTGACCCTTGAGCTATAAGGAGAACATTGGGCCCATACTGAGAGCAGGCAGGGTGTCACCTGGGACCCAGTACAGCAAGATGGATCCACAATGTGAATATAAGGAACTTTTCTTTCTAAGAAATCATTTTTAAATACATAGACTACCACAGAAGAAAAATACAAAGCTTGCCAGTAGACTCTCCAGCAGGCAGTAAACACAAAAGAGCAAATAAATCTTTTTCCACATTTTTAAGTTAAAGACTACATTTTTTTTTATACATTTGCAAGTGAATTCAAATTGCCATGTTAAAGCAACACTTTTTTTTTTTACTATTTTTTTTTTTAATGTTTACTATTTTAGAAAATAATAAAATGGCGATTACAATCCTACAATCAAAAAACAAAATTTAACACACAACACGAAAATAAAAAGCACCACTAAATAGATATCATGGAAAGAAAACAAAAGCATATGATATATTAAGCCATTAAATAAATCTCCAACATGGACCATTAGTGTTTTTTTTGGGGAGGGGTTGTGTATTATAAAAGTCAACACAGACTCTGAAAGGACAAAGGGGTTTGTGAGGCCCTTACATTTGTTTTTTGAATGCAGGTTTGCCATTTTACTATTTTATAAATTAGTAAACATTAAAAATTAACAATTTGACTTCACATGTATTTGCAAATGTATGGGGAAAAAAGACCTCTGTATTTAAAGTGATTTTAAAGGTCCATTTTTTTTTTTTTCTAAATAACAAACATGTTATACTTTCCTGCTCTGTGCAAGGGATTTGCAAGAGCGGCCCCGATCCTTCTCTTTTGGGGTCCCCTGGCGGCGCTCCTGGCTCCTCCTCTTCTCGAGTGCCCCAACGGAGAGTCACTCTCCCTTGGGGCACCCATGCGGGCACTCTCCTGAGTCCTGCTGCTGCATCCGTTGACACAGACAGCAGGACTCGACCCCACCCCAGCTCCTGTGTCACTGGATTTGATTGACAGCAGCAGGAGCCAATGGCTCTTGCTGCTACCAATCTGTCCAATGAGGAGAGAGGCAGCAGCTGGAGCTGCTGTGCTTGTTCTTGTCACTGGAACGATTGGGTTCAGGTAATTAAAGGGAGCGGGGGTCTGGAGGGCTGCTGCACAACAAAAGGTTTTTCAGCTTAATACATAAAATGCATTAAGGTGAAAAACTATGAAGGTCATAGGCGTGCGCACAGGGTGTGCCAGGTGTGCCCGGGCACACCCTAAACACCCCATGTGGTACAGAGTCCCCCTGCTGCCTAGGCCACTAAGTCATTTACAGGCCCCTGATCACTCACTGTGTTCATACACAGCTGAAGTATAGTAAACTGTGTTATCTATACATATGCACACACATATGTGTGTTTGAGCTTTGGGGTGCACACGCTAATGCAATAGGCTGCGCACACCTCTGATGAGGGTTTACAACTTCTTTAACTTAAAATGTGGAAAAATATTACTTTGCCTTTCTGTGCTTACTTGCAGTGTTAATTTCGTTGACTAAAATATTTTCATTGACTAAATTAATACAATTTTAGTCGACTAAACATGACTCAAACTAAAACAAGTGAGATGAATAAAATACGACTAAAACAAAAAAGGCTATTCTGATTTTTTTTTCTTAATATTTAATGTTGGTAAAATAATCAGGCAATATGTGCAATGGCATTACAGCCAATAGAGTTTACAGTTTTTTGGGGTTTTTAATATTTTCAAGTTGTACTTCTGTTTGTCAAAAAGCAATATTTTTATTTTTTTATGAAACCTGGTTTTATTTATAAAGTGTTTATATATCACAAGGGCTAAATCTGTGTCTGAAGTGCACATTCAAACCTTAATACCATCAACAATAACATGTTATTCGATTTTTACTCCATGAATATATAATGAGTTTGCAATTCTAAAGAAATGCTTAAATAATGCATTATAATTTATCTAAACCTATTCGATTTTAGATTAACAAGAGAAATTTCCCTCAAATAAATTGGGATTTTCAGGGCACAGATAATAAATTCAGGTTGTATATATAAAAAATATATTTTATTACAATTTTCCAAAATAAGAAAATTTTAGCTTATCCAAATCTATTTAATATTACGTAATAAATTCGTAAAGAAATCTTAACGTTTGAGTAATATATAAGTACCTCATTTTTAGCTTATTGTACAATAACAACTACCATAATTCCAAACTTACACGTGAAGTCTGTGTCTAAATCGGGAACACTATATATTTGTGAAATATTTATTTTGGTCCAAAGTATTTTTTTATTTTTATAACGAAAAACTGTTTGTCTTCATGTTGAACTTTTATAATTTTTGGGGTTTTTTGACATTTGAGATAACCGACATTACGGTAACGTGTATAACGGACTAATAAAATGGTTGTAATTTATAATTCTTTTTTTTTAGTCTTATCGGAAAAAACAAA
>BLSH010425067.1:305879-331223 GCA_018402905.1 Glandirana rugosa
ACGCTTCCTTCCCACAACACCACCAGCAGGCAGCCTCATCCCCATCCCAGGAGTTTATCCCTCAGGACTTCCACATAGCTAGCAGTGGCTCACTACTGCAATGCTTCCCAGAACACTACCATTGTGAGTAGTTTTTATTTGTTTTAATAAATGCTGTTTTTTACTAAACTATTGCACTTAGAGGCGCACTTTTTTCTTCTCTTCCTTTCTATCATAGAAGCCCGGTTACTTCTCAAAGGTGCAGCCAAAACAGTGCCACAGAGACTGTATTACAAGCAACGGTTCTTATTGCCACCAATGACTTATATCACCCTCTGGGTGGACATTGCACTCTCCGGTCTCAGTCACTCAGTCTGAGCCCATCCACAACCTAGTTTCTTGCGCTGCAAATACTTTGTTTTATGCAGACATACAAGAGATGGTCACAGACTGCAGGCCTACAAGAGATGGTCAGAGACTGCAGGCATACTACAACAGATGGTCAGAAACTGCAGATGTACTACAGGAGATGGTCAGAGACTGCAAGTGTACAAGAGATGGTCAGAGACTGCAGACGTACTACAGAAGATGGTCAGAGACTGCAGGCATACAAGAGATGGTCATAGACTGCAGGCGTACTACAACAGATGGTCAGAGACTGCAGACGTACTACAGGAGATGGTCAGAGACTGCATGTGTACTATAGGACATGGTCAGAAACTGCAGATATAGTACAGGAGATGGTCAGAGACTGCAGACATACTGGAGGAGATGGTCAGAGACTGCAGTTGTTCTACAAGAGATGGTCAGAGACCATCCATGTATCCCTGTACATTATCTGCTGAACACTCACAATGGTCCTTCCTGATCACCTTAACAGGTGCTGTCAGTGTCCCCACACCCCACACATGTTATTTACTTACTGTGTAACACTGAAGACAGGTCCCAGACATTCAGCATGGACTGGACAGAGGAGGGAGGAGCTGTTCCTACCTCTCCTCCCCACTGATCACAGGTCTGGTTGTTAGAGGGTGGAGTGATTGGCTGTTAGGGGGATGTGGAGGTCATGTGACGACAGGTCAGGCAGTGGTTGGTTGGGAATTGGAAGAGATGGCAGAGCACCAAGTGGGAACCAAGCCGCACAGCTGTAGTCCAACTCCACCCCAGTAGTATTTGACTGCCATCTTTTTTAAGAGCAGCGCAGGTGCAAGGGACAGCTGCTTTGTGCCCCACAACAATGACTGGGGCTGAGCAGCTACCCATTTTGCCCCGCGTTAAAGACAGCCCTGTGCGGGAGATGCGTTGCAGGTTTTCTGCACCTTTTCAACACAATTAAAAAAGGGCCAGGACAGCAAGCAGTTAAGCCTGGATCTGGCAGCAATGTTGTTGTTGATGGCAACCCCTCTGCCCTTTGGCTCTGCAGTCAGCACCACAACATAGCTGACAGAGCCAGGCTGGACTGTCAGTACCAACCAAGCAGTGGAAAATGGTAACCCACGACTTGGGTGATTAGTGAATAATTTTCCCAGTTGCCACAGACTCACTTACCTGAATGGCAGCACAGCAGTGGTGGCAAATGGTTTGTGATGACCGTCTCTCGGGTAGCAAGCAAGCTGAAAAGGAAAGAGGGAGGCTCAGCTCCTTATCAGCAGTACTGCTACCTTGCGCATTCTCTGTTCCATTCTCCGAAGTCCAAGGCGGGAAGTACAGAGTGTAGAGACAGTCGGCCATGGTGGGCTGGACTACAGACGCCGTCCGCTCCCACTGTGTCTATGATCTGTCCGCCGGGAACCCAGCACAGCCTGGTCGTAACAGCATGACGTAAGAGCCTGTGGCAGTGTACCTTACACATGACCTGCTGCATCCACTTCGCCCGCAATACCGACTGCTGTGCTCCGCTGTTTGTTGTTGCGGTTCTGGCGCCATGAGAGACAACAGGGCAGAGAGAGACACTTTTTATTTTTGGCAGGATGCTCTGGGTGGGTTTGAACACCCCAACCCACCCCCTCCCCTTATCTACACCCCTGCTGGAACCCCCTGCTGGATTTCTCACATCTAACATTCGCTGTCGGCCAGAAAGGTAGATATGAATGTACCTCTATTCTTAATGCATCAGCAACCGTGGTGTGTCCAGCAGCGATCACTGCAGGTAGTCACTGGCTGTGCGGACAGCCACGAATAGCTGTAGCCAGCGACAACCTGTCATTGAAGTGTACAGGCTCCGTGGCCACAGCTAGCCGCTCACACCTGTCAAAAACAGCAACATGAATCAGCAAATTTCTGCCATTGCCATTACCATGGCTAAATGCATGCACTAAGGTAGCCTTATGGTTCATAGGTAGGACCTCAAATGCAGATGTTTCTATTTTTTTTTTTTACAGTGCTCAGCATAAATCAGTACAACCATTTGGAAAGTAAGATAAGATTTTAATCAATATCTCAATGAACACAATAACAATTCCAAAATTTTGACAAAACTGAGTTTTATACATTTGTTTAGCTCATTACATGAAAGTAAGGTTAATAATATAAATTAGATCGAAAAATCTTCAGTTTTACTCAAATTAGTTGATACAAACATAAATACACCCCCACAATAAAACTACTACATCTAGTATTTTGGGAGGGTTTTTTGGGGGGGAGCAAGCAACCACCCCCTTGCTCTTTGCCGGTCAGTCCAGCACTTACCCCAGCCCTGCTATCTCTGCTCCTTGGCTCCTGCTCTGTCCTCTTCCCCATCGTTGCGGCTTCCGTGCATCTCCTCCTCCTAGGCGCTAGGTGTCCAATAGGATTGCCTGTCCTTTCAGCCAATCGGGTGATGGGTCCTGATTGGTCAGGAGGAGGATCAGTGTTAGAATAGCAAATGTTCATTCGCTATTGTAACACACCTGGGTGGGCTGAGAGCACGCTCTCTGCCGCCCGAGCCCACCGTATTTTGCCTCTGGCTTTAATCAGTGCTTCAAAAAAACACCCCTGACATTGTAATGCATGCGCCTGGCGTCCTGAAAGGGGATAGGTGAGGCAGCGCCCGTGCCCCCTCAATGGACGGGCCGCCACTAAGAGTGATGCTCAACTTGTCTCTTCAGAATTCTCCAAAGGCGTTTGAATCACTTTCACCCTGTTTTTCAGAAATGCAACTGTGGCCTTGGTTTCGGATCATTGTCATGTTGGAAAAATGCACAACGACCAAGGGCACGGAGTGATGGTAGCATCTTCTTTTTCAATATAGAGCAGTACATTTGTGAATTCAAGATACCATCAATGAAATGAAGCTCCCCAACACCAGCAGCACTCATGCAGCCCCACAGAAGGACATGTTTTGCTGTAGGCACCATGCATTTTTCTTTGTACTCCTCACCTTTGCAATGCCATACAATTTTGAAGCCATCAATTCCAAAAACATTTATCTTGGTCACATCAATCCAGAGTACAGGGTCCTAATAGTCTTCTTCTTTTTCAGCATGGGCCCTGGTAAAATCTAGGCGGGCTTTTTTGTGCATGGGCTTTAGGAGAGGCTTCCTTCGTGGACGACACCCATGCATGCCATTCCTCTGCAGTGTACACCGTATTGTGTCACGGGAAACAATCACCCCAGTTTGGCTTTCTACTTCTTTAGCTAACTTCAGTGAACTTGCCTGGCGATTTTCTTCAACCCTTCTCATCAGAAGATGCTCCTGACAAGGTGTTAACTTCCATGGACAGCCTGGACGTCGCAGACAAGATGGTTGCACTTCCATATTTGTTAAGTTTTTGTATCACTTTTGCTGCAGTATTCTGACTGATAAGTTAAGCTTTGCTGATCTTCTTGTAGCCTTTACCTTTCTTATGTAAAGAAATCATTTTCTTTCTCGGGCTTGGTGACATTTCTCTTCCATGTGGTGCTATTGCTGACAGCATGAAATGAAAAGGGGTTTTCTTTGTTAAGTAACGCCCTTTTATAATCAACTGTCTGCTGGACACCTGTTTAATGAATAATTACACTCACCTGTAGTTGAATTCTTGTTCATTAGGATTTTGCTTTGCTCCTAAGAATTTCATTGGGGTGTATTCATTTTTGCAACATGATCCTGAATGAATTTGTTAGGAAAAATACTTTTTTTGTGTGTGCAAATTAACAAATCTTGGTTGCAATCATTGGCTCGCATTTGTGGGAGTATTTTGTAGTATAATGTCCCATAGAAAATGTTGATTGTAAAGGAAAGTAAAGGTTTCCTGACAAATCTGTTGGGGTGCACTCATTTATGCTGAGCACTGTACGTATCTCAATACAGTACAAGTTTACTGACCATTATACGGCTGTGTTAAGAAAAAAAAGTTTATTGATAATAAAAAATGTTTTTTACCCTTTCAGTCTCTCCTGCATGGGATTAAAAGGTCACTGGCCACGTTCTTGTTACCTGGAATTCTATTTTCACCGTATCTAGATCATTATTTGGAAATTTCTATACAGAAGGTGAATGAACTGAGAAGAGTAAAATAAAAAAATAAAAAAACAGTTGATGACTTTACATTGTAAGGACAGGTGCACTTCACAAGTTATAAGACGTCCCCTTCATCTATTGTCCTATGTATCATATTAGTGCTACACCGTTCTCACCATGTGCCAAAATAAAGAAACTTCTATTGACAAATATGTATTTAAGCTGAACGTTGACACATTTTGCTTCATATTGTTCTGATATTATTCTGGGCACACAGCCAGCGAGTAAAATATTATTTGTATCAATTTGTCTCCAAGTCCAATTTGGTTATTTATATTGTCACATCATTATCCAGACAGAAGAAAGAATATTACCGTCAATTGACTGCAAAGCAAACACGGCACAACAACCACAACGTGATGTCATAATGGAGATCGTAAGCGTTTGAGGGTCGGTGGAGTTGAAAGAGATAAAGGAAAACTCTGGACAAAACAATTCAGACATGAGACAGTCATTTAAGGCTTCATGCACACTGACCTTTAAAAAACGCCAGCTCCCTTGGCAGATATAGAGCTTTTCTGTACAGAGTTTAGGTGAGTTTTGCGTTTTTTTCTGCCGGAAAGCTCCAATCAGAAACACAAACCAGAAGGATTTTTTTCCTGCCTCTAACGTTGAGCTTAAAATAGGCCTGTAACCATCCTAATGTGTATGGACACCTAGGATAACACATAGGATAACACTGAGCTGCTTCTACAGGCAGAACACAAAACTCCTATAGAAGCAGCGTTTTTTAAGCCAAGTGTGCATGGAGCCTAAAAGGAAAAGATAGTTGCGTCTGCATTTTTTTTTCACATATATAATTAGAAAGAATAAATATATTGCCCCGTAAGGTTTCGGTTTTGTGGCAGCAGTAAAACTTTTTTAAAACAAGGGGTTTTTTTTGGTTACAATGTTTTTATTGAAGTTTTCCAGTTAACAAGAAGAAAAACAGAGAGATTTACATGCGTACGGAAATGACACGTTCCAAGTACAAACAGATTAATGATAATCTTAGTAGTGTCCAACTAGACATGGCAATGCATACAATTGAAGAGCAATAAGGGTTAAACCAAGAAGAGAATAGGGTAATGCACATGGAGGACTCTATGATGGACTTATAGAGATACCAGGCATGCCTCCATAACACCATTTACATCCATCACTTGTCTTTCTATCTTACCAGTTCTCCAAAAAGTATATTCGAATCACAAAACATCTCAGGCAGTGGCGGCCTGTCTATCCGGGCGCACAGGCGCCGCCCCCTCTCTCCAGCCGCCCCCCTCTATGTCATGGATAGATTCATGCTTAGCATGAATCTATCCATGGCCGCCCTTGGCCAACCCCCCATTCATTCATTCCTTTGTGGCGCCGGCCGCATGAATTACCGTGGCTGGGGGTTTCCATGAAGCATTTCATTAGAGCCGTAACCTCTATTTGGCTTTATTAAAGTGTGGCTTGTGGCGCAAAGCGTGCCGCCACAAGCCCTTACAAAGGCAAATGAACATTTATTATGTATACTGTTTCCTGTGATGCTGAGCTGTATACTGTGTCCTGTGATGCTGAGCTGTATACTGTGTCCTGTGATACTGAGCGGTATACTGTTTCCTGTGATGCTGAGCTGTATACTGTGTCCTGTGATGCTGAGCTGTATACTGTGTCCTGTGATGCTGAGCTGTATACTGTGTCCTGTCATGCTGAGCTGTATACTGTGTCCTGTCATGCTGAGCTGTATACTGTGTCCTGTGATGCTGAGCGGTATACTGTTTCCTGTGATGCTGAGCTGTATACTGTGTCCTCTGATGCTGAGTTGTATACTGTGTTCTGTCATGCTGAGCTGTATACTGTGTCCTGTGATGCTGAGCTGTGTACTTCTGACACAATATGTGGAATACAGGGGACAAAGTGGGTGGATTCTATAAGGGATGGGGCTTATGAGAAGTGGGAGGGGTCAAAAAGGAAGGACGGGGCCTGGTGCCTCCCCATCCTAAAACTTCACCAGCCACCACTGATCTCAGGTAAGACGAATATATCAGGCTCATTGTTAGGGATGAGCTTCAAGGGATACATCCATGCAAATACATTGAAATACCTCTTGTCTGTTGTAGCTTTAGACCCCAGTGGGGAATCCTAGTCTCTACTATGATGAGAAAAGGACATGGGGAGGACGAGGTGATGAGGGTGAAGTGTTAATGTGCAGGTATTTGCCAGGTTTAATCAACTAACGCCCTGTGTGCCACCAGGTCAAGCTATTGTGGTACGTCCGGAAGTCTGCGGAATTCTACAGAATCTTTAAAGTGTAGCCAACAAGCCCAGCTTTTATGGAATTTCGCAGGAGTCTCTCTCGCCTGGTGGACCAGGTCCTCCATTTCAGTGATCTTCCCTATGCGTTGAAGCCATTCTGAAATACTGGGGGGGTATTGTCCTTCCAATGTAAGGGTATACACATTTTAGCTGCGTTGATAAGGTGAAGGGTTATAAACGTTGATGAAGAAGGTATCGTGCTGGGGTGTAGGCTGGGGAGTAGGTCGTTATTTGGATTTTTCAAACAAGCTTTACTAAGGGCCCATTCCCATTATACGCATTAATGACAGGAGGCGGCTCAACTTCTCCAATACGTGGCCATTGTGATTGGCTTTCATAGTGGTCACATGATTAAAAGCCAGTCCCACTATCTCCCAATCAGAAGCTGAATGCAGTGAGCATGCTCTCAGCACAGAACCTATGCTGTAGACGCATATGTGTGGCAGCTGGGTGTTTAAAGTTTTACTAAACCCAGGACCCTGCATTCACTATATGTGGTCTCCCACAATACACAGAACATGGGAATGCAATAGTTTTAGTAAATATAAAATGCTAAATACCCTTTCTCATCAGCAGTATATAGCAGTCTTATGACTTCTTCAGCATCTGATTATAGATGTAAGAGGAATTTTCATTCTCCTCTGGCTGTCCTATGAGGCTGCAGGACCCCTGACCCTCTGTCTGGTCAGTGCTGATTGGTCCTGTGCTGATCACATGCACCCTCCCTAAAAAAAATTCTCTAGCAATACACACCAAACTGAGCATGTGCAAAGTGCCTCCAAGGCTCTGTACTATCAGCAGATGGATTTGGGACAGGAAAAGAAGTGGCGGATCAGAGAAGAAAGGATCAAACAGCCTTTTTACACAATGCAGAGGATTAACTCCTTATGTTCCACAGTGAGTATAACAAGCATGCTTTACTACATATAGACTGATTTTATGTTGTGGGTTTAGTTACACTTTAAGGCCACTTTTCCTGCCACCTCATATATGTGTTACATGGCCAGCAAGAGGTTCACATTTACCTTCTTAATTATCTCAATGCAAAGCAGTGTGTTGTGATGCACTGATGTGCATTGTAACATGTTGTGCACTGCTCTACATAAAAAAAATGCACACAACACACACAAACATATGTGTATAGTGTGAACAGGGCATATAAAGACCAATTGAAGATCAATGCAGCTCAATGCACCTGGTGTTAACAAGCCCTAAAGGCCCATCTAGACTTGGCATTGTGGTAATGTGTTATCATGTGTTAAAGTGGTGCTAAACTAAACTTTTTTTCCATTCCCTGCATTAGGGTCTTTCCACTTGCTGTGCCTCCCCACCTCCCCCAAACACTTATCTGAGCCCTGTATGGATCCAGCACTGTGCCCATCTGCAGGTCTTCTCCTTTTGTCTTTCTCTTCTCACAGGAGGCTCAAGCAGCAGTGGTAGCCATCGGCTCCTGCTGCTGTCAATCAAATCCTACGAGGAGTGTGCCTATGGACACAGGGCTCTGTACATGGAGCGGAGATGCGGCTGTTTTTTTTCTCCCTGCAAAGTACAGCCACATCTATTAGTAAAAGCAGCACATATTGCACACATTCATAAGTGCGCGCAGGGTGAGCTGGGCCCACCTTAATCACCCCATGCGGCACAAATTCCCCCTGCTGCCCAGGCTCCCCTGTCTCCTGCAGCCAGCTTCTCTCCTCTCCCGCTGGCTGCTCCTGCAGGCACACAGAGAGATGCTTCAGGATGGAGAGCAGCCACTTCCTTTCCTGAATGAACACAGTGAGTAATTGATACCAATCATGTGTGTTGAGCTTTGGGGTGCACACCCTAATGCCAAAGGCTGTGCACACCTATGTACACATTACACTTGTTGGGTACACAATTAACCCTTTTTATTGCGCCTAGATGTTAACCCCTTCCCAACCAGTGTAATTACTACAGTGATATTTTGATCACTAATCACAGTACTAGTGTCACTGGTGATGTCAGTGGCAGTTAGGCTGTGTTCACACTGATGCATATTGGATGCGGATTTCCCCTGTATCCAATTCGCATTACAGGAGACTGTGACTGGCTCCCAATGGAGCCGGTTCACACAGCTCCAGGGAGGCCACGGTCTGCATCGGAAAAGGTTCCTGTGCATCAGGCAAAAATTCTGACCTGATTCACACCTGAATCGGTGTACAGGGACATTCCGGACCCCCTGCTGGTACCTGCGGCCGCATTAGTGTGAACCCAGCCTTAGTCAATTCCCACGCAGTGTCAGTTAGTGTCAGATAGTCTGCCACACTTTGAGTTGCTGATCACCCCCATTACTAATTTAGAAATAAAAATGAAAACTTCCAGTATATATACCATCATTTGTAGACGCTATAACTTTCATAAAAACCACCGCTTATTGGGATTTTTACCAAAGACATGTACCAGAATAAATGTTCGCTTACATTTATGAAGAAATTAAATTGTTTTTTTTTTTTGTTGTTTTTTTATTGCAGAAAGCAAAAAAATTTTTGGGGTTTTTTTCATTTATGTAATCAAAATAAAAAACCCAGTGGTGATGAAACACCACTAAAAGAAAGCTCTATTTGTGAAAAAAATTATAGAAATTTTATTTGGGTACAGCGTTGCATGACCGCACAATTATCAGTTAAAATAGAGCAGTGCTAAATAGCAAAAAAAAATTGGCCTGATCATGAAAGGGGTAGAACCTTCTGGAGCTGAAGTGGTTAATACAGTTCACCCATTGCAATGTATGGCCACCCAAATGTAGTTCCCATTATTCCTAAATAGCTCCACTTCCTTTCAAATCCAATATCACTTTGGGTTTGGGAGCTGTGGGTGGGAATCAGTAAATGAATGCTTATTATAATGGAAGTTCAATGGAGTTCGGATGGGATGGTTCTAGGGAGGCATAATGCTCCTTGTTTCAGTGGTCAGAGAAAACAAGTAATTGCCCTAATTGCTTGTCAAACCTGATTCATTAAAAACAATTAGCTGAGATTGTGTCTGCAGAGGAGGCTATCTGATCCAGCCATCAGCAGCTCAATGTGTGATCTTCTAATTACACCCCATCTGATGATCCTACCACTCCTGATAACAATCCACAGGAGGAAAACAGGGTGATGTCACCCTGCCACTCTCCTCCTGCCCCCCACACACATACAATGGTGTTAGTGACTTAAGTAGCATGAAGCTAATTAGCTAAAAAGACAAACACTGCATGACACCACCTGTAACTTCCCTGCTCCCCTCCTGGCCATATGTCCATTAGTCTACTGTTCTCCAATGGTGGACACATTGAGGAAGAATTGGTAGCCTATCTTGTGTTTGAGGGACGGTTCTGATAAAGCACACTGTGCACTCAATGTCACAACTGGCACCCTATGCACTATAAAAAAAAGTATGTGGATAGGGTCACAGCCTATGTTAATGTTACAGTATCAGACCAATTCCCATGGAGGTTCTTTTCTGACCTGTAATGTGTTTAAATGACAAGCCATATCACCATACATCCATGAATAAGGCTCATCCTATACAGCATATGCAGGAATCCATATGATTAGTCCAAATGATAAAAGGCTGCTGTTGTGAAATGGTGGGTGGCCCCAACAAAACATAAGTCTCAAGGCAAGATATCACCAGCATGCCATGTTCAAACACAAAAAGGACACTTTTATTGCAACCAAGAAATTATGTTTCAAGAGAGTTACAGAGTGTCTGTAAAGTCTCAAAATCCAGAAATGTCTATTAGAATAATTCCACTCAGAGCACTGAGAGATTGGCTTCTACTTCTTTACCTCTATTATACCAGGGACTAGGAGGATATTCAACACCATTGTACCAGGGACAAAGCTATATGTTTACCACCATGACATCAGGAACAAGGCAGAATGTTTACCACCATTACACCAAGGGCAAGGCAGTATATTTACCACCATGACATCAGGAACAAGGCAGTATTTTTACCACCATGACATCACGGACAAGGCAGAATGTTTACCACCATTACACCAAGGGCAAGGCAGTATATTTACCACCATTACACCAAGGGCAAGGCAGTATATTTACCACCATTACACTAAGGAAAGGGCAAGGCAATGTAATGACTACCATGACACCAGGGATAAGATAGTATAATGATCACCATAACACCAGGGAAAGGCAGTATATTTACCACCATTACACCAAGGGCAAGGCAATGTAATGACTAGCATGACACCAGGGATAAGACAGTATAATGATCACTATAACACCAGGGAAAGGCAGTATATTTACCACCATTACACCAAGGGCAAGGCAGTATAATAATCACCATAACAATAAGGACAAGGCAGTATAATGATCACCATAACACCAGGTACAAGACAGTAAATGTACCACCATTGCACCAATGGCCAACTGCAAGGCAGTATAATGACTACCAGAGACAAGACAGTAAATCTACCACAATTATACCAGGGGCAAGGCAGTATAATGACTACCAGAGACAAGACAGTAAATTTACCACAGTAATACCAGGGGCAAGGCAGTATAATGACTACCAGAGACAAGACAGTAAATTTACCACAATTATACCAGGAGCAAGGCAGTATAATGACTACCAGAGACAAGACAGTAAATTTACCACAATTATACCAGGGGCAAGGCAGTATAATGACTACCAGAGACAAGACAGTAAATTTACCACAATTATACCAGGGGCAAGGCAGTATGCACCGATCTAATGTAAGCTCTAACGAGCAGGGCCCTCCGATTCCTCCTGTATTGATTTGTATTATAACTGTACTGTCTGCCCCCATGTTGTAAAGTGCTCCGCAAACTGTTGGCGCTATATAAATCCTGTATAATAATAATAATAATGTGAATTAAGATGTAGTGCAACATCCTCAGTTCAACACAAAAGTCCACAGAATATTAATTATCCACAAATAGTGCTCCAACCACCAACATGTTCAATGTAGGCAAATGTTTCTGTTCATCACATATCACCCGTGCTCCACACGCTGCATCTGGTGTGAAAAGTGAATGTTAACCTTCAATATACTGCAATGTCTAGCTAAAGTGTTACTAAACCCACAACAGTAAAATCAGTTTGTATATGCAGTAAAGCATGCTTGTTATACTCACTGTGGAACCTCAGGAGTAAATCCTCTGCATTGTGTAAAAAAAAGGCTGATTGATCGTGCACAGACCCTCCCTTCCCTGCACTGTCCCCCTAAATAAGTCCAGATAAGACAGAGCCGTTGGAGTCAGACTGCACATGCTCAGTGTGGTGTTTTGCTAGAGAGTTTTTTTTTTTGGGGAGAGTACATGTGATCAGCACAGGACCAATCTGCACTATCCAGACATATCCAGGCAGAGGGTCAGTAGCCCTGCAGCCTCATAGGACAGCTTGGTGCAGTATAAAAACTCCTCCTACAAGCTTCACCAGACACTGATAAAAGACTGCTATATACTGCTGATGAGAAAAGGTATTTTGCAGTTTATATTTACTAAAATAGTTGTATTTCCATGTTCTGAGTACTGTGGGAGACCAGATATAGTGAATGCAGTGGCCTGGGTTTAGTAACACTTTAAGGTCAGATGAGCTTTATGCCCCCTCCTGGGCTCTACTGAAAGGTGTTCCTGGGCCACTTCCACACATCCGCAACTTGTACCGCATGTGAACATTACAGATCGGACATTTTTGACACTTTTTTGGGACCATTGACATTTATACAGTGATTAGATTTAAAAATAGCCACTGATTACTGTATAAATGTCACTGGCATGGAAGAGGTTAACACTAGGGGGGCAATCAAGGGGTTAAGTGTTCCCTCACTGTGTGTAAGCAAGTGGATAAATTGTCATGTAAAACTGAAAAGGGACCAATAGTGCTCTCCATTTAAAAAAATGAATTAATTATGTCTTAGAAAGTGTTAAGTGTATGGTACTGGTATGGTAGAAATAGTAAAAAGCAATTTTCCTCTTCCCTCTTCCCGCTGATCCTGGGGCCCTTTACTCCGATCGCATGTCCCTTTATTATGGTACTGCAGCGGGGCCCTTTCACAAGTTCTACAGCTGCCCTCCTTTCTGCCATCTTCAGGCCTCCCCATAGCAGTCAAATGCCAGGGCCCAGTCGCAATTGCAACCTTTGCAATCCTGATAGTTCCCTCGCTGGTGTCAGTAGTTTTTAATTTTTATTTTCATTTTATTATTTTTTTTTACCATTTCATTTTATTTCTTTTACAATTTTGTTTTATTGTTTTTTTACAATTTATTTTAGGAGCTCTGTTGGGGGGCTTTGATGAGATATCAGGGGTCTAAACAAACCCCAGCCCTCAATCTCCATCTGTGTAGCCTCAGCTGCACAGAATGAATGGACAGGAATAGTTGAGTACCGAGCCTCCCATTCATGCAAAAATGGAAGTATAGTAAAAACAGTTTACTATGCTTCAGTTATAAATGAACCAATTGGTACCAATCACTGACTCTGTCCATTCAGAAAAGGAAGGAGCCGGTAAATGACAAATTTACCAACCCATTCCCATCTCTCCATCATGACACATCTTCTACAGCAGCTGGCAGGAGAGAGGAGGGGGGAAGACAGCAGCTCTGTGGGGGGACACAGGAACCCTGGGAACAGCAGAAGACAAACTGTATAAGAGGGGCGGCGGGGCCAGCATAGAGTAACCAATCTCCTGCGTTATGAGGAAAATGGAGGAGATTGGTTCCTATAAATGCCACTCCCGCCATCCCTCCTATCCAGGTGTACAAGGGAGGCACACGGGCCCCCTGGAGCATGAGGCCCGGTATTAGTTGCAACCCCTGCAACCCCTATAGTTACACCCCTAGCTAACATGCAGCTGCGTTCAGAGGCATAAAAAAAAAATGCCAGGCTCTGAAATCAGCTTTTTTATGCCCGTGTGCACGCGGCCTTGCTTTTTCCTGGATCACCAGGAACCCGGCAATATAACAATAAAATTATGTAAGGCATTACAAATATATTTTATACCTGTAACAATATTCACAAATGCACCGTTTAAGTCATTTTGGCATTCAGTCACGTGTTAAAATATGAATTTCCTATAAATTACAGGGGTTGTCTATATCTTATGAAATCCTACAAAGGTTATTTGGCCTGTTCTATGTGCTAAGAGAGGCAGTATGTGTCAGCGAGATGCAATAAATCAGCTAATTAGACACACTTCTTCCCAGTATGGAGGGCTCCCAGCAGAGTACATAGGGTGGGAAGATGTCTGACACTTTCCTGAGCGGGGAGCTGAGGGTCATGGGCTCCTCCAAACAAACACTACAATGTGTGCTGCAGGTGAGGGGCTCTTAAGCTGTTGAACAGATAGAAGGAGTTGTGCAGAGCCCACCCAGCCTGCACACTAATGAGGGGAGCTGAGATCAGAGGCCATGACACTGGGCAGACTCACTAAATACAGTATGGGTTGAATAGGCCTATAAATCAGTACAAAGTGCCTCCATGGGGTGATAAGCACTGATGGGGAAGTGTACTGTTACACTGTGTATATTACAGACCAGTCCTTCCAGTAAGGAGCATGCAATAGTCAGCAGTTTACACAACCAGCAGAAAAGCCTTTCTCTTTGTGGAGTCAGCCTGTGATATCAATGTACCTGGGGACAGCTTGCTATACACTTACTGTGCACATGCAGCTTTCCACAGATCTAAATGAATAGAAAATTATTTTTTTTTTAAATTAAAATATTTAAAGTATACAAGAGGACGGTTTGAGTAAGTTAGCAAAAGACAAATGGGCAGGGCTTATACCACTTTGCCCACAATAATGCTGTGCGTTATTAGCCTACAACAGGAGCTGAGAGTATTTCTGGCAGATGAACAGAAATTTTTCAGTACTTGCAGGGCCTTTAAAGGGATAGAACATGGAGAAATGGGTGTGTATTGAGGACATGTACGGCATGGGTTTTTTTGCCCTGACTTAAGCCTCGTACACTAGACATGTGCAATTCATTTCATAAAGAATAGAAATTCGGACAAATTTTGCATATTTCGGACATTCACATGCATCCAAATGTCCGGGTAAAAAAAAATAACAAATTTCAACGAATACGAAAGAAATTATAGCGAAAATAACGAATGAATTCAACATGATTCGTTCATTCATTAAAGGTCTAATGAAGGTGAACTCAGAATAAATCAGCTGATTCATATTGTGCTGGAGGTTGGATTACCGGCAAAGTGCAGAGAACTGAGTGAGAAGGGTTTTGTATTGTATTTGAGCATAGAAGAGATATTGTCATTGTGTGTGTTAATGGATTCAATAAACAAACGACTTTTCGAACTACGAATCGTTATTACGAATACATATACATACATAAATATCGAATCAAATTGAATCAATATACATAGACAACGAATCGATTTGCGAACAATTATCGACACTCTCTAGGGAAATAACAAATTATCCGAAAAGAATTAATGTAACATAACGAATATAACAGAATGAAATTATGTATTTCACAAATCTAAATGGATCGAAACAAAATTTTCCCTTGTGCACATGTCTATCGTATGCACGCTTAGATTTTTGGACGTATTTTGTTGGATGCTTCTCTCATGTTGAAAGTGAAGAGCTTACTAACAATATGAATATTTTCGTACGACCGAAATTCAGACTCAGAAGCGACGTAATGTGTTTAATAGCTTTGTATGTATTTTTCTGAGCATGCGTAGTTGTGATTGTATGATTTTTTTCGTATGAAAACCGTACTTATGATACGAAAATCAGTGTTGAAAAAAATTTACTAGTCTGCACATCCAGCTTTTGTCATCTGAAAAAGATAAGCGGCTGTCGAAAGGAGCATACTAATGGTAAGAATTTCGGACGAACGGTCGTCGTACAAAAATTCCTGTCGGAAATTGGCATTGTGTGTACGGGGATTTACACTTTAAGAATCCGAGAGCCCAACAGTGATTTATTGATTCAGTAATTGACCACGGAAAGGACACATATGACCATTATCAATGAATCAAGAGATCAGCAATGAATTGCTGATTTTCTCTTTCACTGTTCTTGGTTGCATCTGACTTTTCACACAGTAAGCAAACAACCCCAGTACTTAGGCTACTTTTACACTGAAGCGTTTTACAGACGCTATTTAGCTTAAAATAGCGTCTGTAAAGCGCCTCAAAAATCCCCCCAATCCACCCAAAGTGAAAGCCCTGAGTGCGCTTGCAGGACGTTACAAAAAGTCCTGCAAGCAGCATCTTTGGGGCGGTGAGGGGAGCGGTAATATACCGCTCCTCTACCGCCCCTGCCATTGAAATGAATGGCAAGCGCCTCCGAAGCGACTGCACACCGCCTCAGTAGTGCTGAGCGCCGGCACTTTTAACCCCTTTTTAACCCCTTGTGGGGGGTTAAAAGCGCGGCGCTCCCGCCCGCATAGCGAAGCCATATCGCTGATAAAACTCCGCTAAAACTAGCAGGGTTTTACCGCTACCGCTCAGTGTGAAAGTAGCCTTAAAGTGTTTGTTACCCCAACACTTCATATTCCTGATATGTGGCTGCTGTACCATGTACTTGTATGAGAAAATCTCCTGTTCTCTTTGTATTGTTTCATTGTGTGAAATCCCTGGTGTTCCTACCAGTCCCCTTGCTTTCCTATTAAAAACTGACCATACTAAGCAGGAGATCACAGCATGGTCAGTTCTCTAGCTATGCTCGGGACTCAGCCTGCTCTCCTCCAATGATCAGACTTGTCCTGACATACCCCCGCTACACAGTCATTCACTGGGAAGCTCAGTGTGCTGCTGCTTCTCTTATTCAGCTGAGAACAGAGGGAATGTAATCACATATAAAAAGTGAAAAAAGGTATTTATAATGGGTTTTTTTATATCTATAAAAAAATGTTTTGCATTTTCATTTCTGTTTTAAACTGAATGGGTTGTTTTACAAGATGATCCTTTATAATAATTTTAAAGTGGTTGTAAAGGCAGAAGGTTTTTTATCTTAATTCATTATATGCATTAAGATAAAAAGTTTGCAAAAGCCCCCTAATACTTACCCTAGCCAATCTCGATCCAGCGATGTTGCACAAGAGACTCGGGACTCTCCCTCCTCATTGGCTGAGACAGGGAGCTTTGGCTCGGCTCAGGTGCTCCCATAGCAAGCTGCTTGCTATGGGAGCACCCGGCAGGAGGGAGGGGAGTGCCGGTGTGTGACCCGAGAAGAGGAGGATCTGGACCGCTCTGTGCAAAACCACTACACAGAGCAGGTAATTATAACATGTTTGTTATTTAAAAAAAAAAAAACAAGACTTTACAATCATTTTAAGCGCTAAAGAACGGGAAGAACTATGGGCCCCTGAAATGTGTTGGATGCTGGTTGACCTTTCTGTGGTCATTTACTGAATCAATAATAATCCTTTACCTAATTGTTTGATGCTCTTTCTGGTGTAACTGTATAAGGACTACTCAGTTTGAGTGATCCATATTTTTGAGAGGCCCCAACTTTGTGGAGAGCACTGAACCCAAGCCATTATGATCCACTAAGGACTTTTTTTCTATTGATAGAGGATCCCCATGTTGCACCTCACCCCACCTCATCTTGGACACACTAAGGAAACCTTTGTTTAAAGAATATAAGGGAACATAGAGGCTGCCATTGCTGGCCTCCCTCAGAAATGTGAGTTGCCTAGCTGGTATGCCAAGTCTTCAAGAACTTCATTAATGGAATGACTTCATTAGGTGAATGCCACATTCTAGGTTAGCATATCAGAAAGAAGAGTACCCAGAATCCCCGACAGGTTTTCGCTATTCTGTGCAATCACTTGAGAGACAGACACCCTTCCAGAATGATCATTCAATGCTTTTAAATGAATGGGTGTTTTGCCCCTGAGGGCAAAAGCTACAGGTTCACTTTATTCCCCTCTTCCTCCCTGGAAGTATACACTCAGCTCAGCTATTCAAATGCTAGAAGCAGGAGAATCTGGATTGTGTAGACCAGTGGCTCCCAACCTCAGTCCTCAAGTACCCCCAACGTGCCATGTTTTCAGATTTTCCTTTACTTTGCACAGCTGCTTTAAATCAATATCAATGACATGGTATTAACTAGAACTAAGGGAAGTTCCCATAACATGGCCCATTGGGGGTACTTGAGACCGAGGTTGAGAACCACTGGTGTAGACTACAAGTCACCCAAGTTATAGCTTAGACCAGCCTTTCTCAACCTTTTCAACACAGAGGAACCCTTGGAATAATGCTCCGGTCTCGGGGAACCCCTGCTAAAAATTAACAATCTGCAACTCATGATACATTAGTGTGATAGTCAGTGGGAAGAATGTTCCTTACACTTGTGGTCATTGGGAAGTATTACCCCCTTACAGATAGCTAAAAAGATCAATGGTATCATTGGGAATTTATCTGAGAGGTAGAAATGGACTATTGCTCAAGGAACCCCTAGCAACCTCTGGAGAAACCCTAGGGTTCCACGGAATCCTGGTTGAAAAACCCTGGTTTAGACAGTGCTATAGATTCTCCCCCATGTGAAAGCTCTGGTGTTTGGTGATTGGCCCAGTACTGTCACATGGTGAAAGTCACATGATCATTCTTACTTGGAAGTATGAGGTATTTCTTTGCTTCCAGCAGCTGAACAGAACAGCGAAGAAGTGAGGAAAAGCAGAGTGTGTTCTGCTGGGCAGGGAATAATAACCTAATGCTTTGCCCTGCATCCACATAAAATGATCACAAGTCAGTGTGATCAGTGATAGTTACTAATAATTACATTATTGCATGATTGTTAGAAATGATCATGGGTCTCTGCCATCCATGTAAATATCTGCAAACGGCTGGGCCTGGGGCATCCCCCGTATGCAGCGGGTCAATCAAGATCTTGTGTGGAAAAGCCCTTAGGGGATTTTTGTGCCTCTTCATTTTTGGAAAGGGTCAGGGACTTTTTTAAATACAAAAATGCTGCTTTTTTGCTTTTTTGGTTCAATAGACTTTAATGGAGAAGCTTAAGAAAAGCATGTAGTGCGTTTTTACCACAATTAAAATTCTGGGTTTTTTTATCTGCCCAACAAATTTTCCAAAAAAAAATAAAAAGAAGCACAAAAAACACAAAACGCAAATCAGCAAAATTGAGGTAAAAAAACCGCAAAAAGCAATGCAGAAACGCTCAAAAGCAAACTTCATAGGTGTGAATGGAGCCTGAGTGCCTATGCACTTTTCTTGCACTGTTTTACATGATTTACATGCAGCGAGCAGGATTTTTTAAAAAACGTTCCATACTAATGGCAGCAATACAAGCTTCGATCCATGTGTGATTTAATAAAAAGGATCTAATATACAAACTATCAAAGGGCATAACTTCCCTTTCTGATTGATTTGAACTTGATTTATATCAGATTCAATCAAACTGAGTCAATATGATCAGATTTTGATCAGATTATGAAATTAAATAGTGGAGACAGATATGCAATTGATAATTTATGATCAGATTATGATCATCATATCTTAACTATTTATTTATTTTATTTATTTCAGGTACTTATATAGTGCTGTCAATTTATGCAGCGCTTTACACATATATTTTACATTCACATCATTCCCTACCCTCAAGGAGCTTACAATCTAAGGTCCCTAACTCACATTCATACATACTAGGGCCATTTTAGACAGGATCTAACTTACCTACCAGCATGTCTTTGGAGTGTGGGAGGAAACCCACACAGGCACAGGGAGAACATGCAAACTCCAGGCAGGTAATGTCGTGGTTGGGATAATCAATATCCACTTCCACTTGTATGGAATATTGATCAAATGGGTAGTCGACTAGATTATTCCTATCAGAATTGATTGGATAAGAAATCAATAATTTATTGACGCATGTATGTCCACCATTAAGGTGGATCTTCACTCAAAAGTGAAAATGCCTCCTATTCAACTCCCTTCCCCCATCCCTTACACTTTTGACTTTTTTTTGTTTTTCAAGGGGTACAGGTACCTTTTATGACAGGTACCCTCTCCTGCTTCCTCAATTCTTGCCTAGGCGAGAAGGATGTGACTTAGGCACGCCTCCTGCCCATACCTCAGTTTTCAGCCTCTTGAAAAACATCACACATGCCAGGGGTCTGCAGTACCAGTCCCGCAGTGCCGCGGCTCCCATATCCAAAACAGCGTTGCCACAGACCCGCAGTGGCAAGAAGAGCTGGCTGCAGGAAGACAGAGCTGGGCCCCAGGCACTGATTTGTACCTAATTTTTACAGTTGTAGTGGCTGAAAAAAGGAGTGAAATTCCTATGTAAGCACAGAGGTGTAGCTGGGTCCTTTGGGTCATTTATAAATAGTGAGTTTTACATGGCTCATTTCATTTATCAATACTGAATTGCAGCTAGTTACAGTTATACCCATGACACCAGATGTGCACAGGCATTGAGGATTAAAGTTCACCACACACATTACAATGTGATTGCATAAACTCCTTTAGCTCTACCAACAACTATGTAGTGCAGGGGCCTTCCTGATTAGATACAGAATCACTGATCAGGTGCTCCATTTTTGGGGGGGGCAGCAAACAAACCCCCCCACCACCCGCTCGCCCACCTGCACTTACCCCATCCAGGTTGCGGCAGCTTCCCCAGCTTCTCCTCCTGGCCAATCTGGTCTTAGGACCCGCTTCCTGTCCTGATTGGCCGGGGGAGAAGCAGGATGAAAATAGCGAAAGTTGATTTGCTAATGTCACAAGTGTCTGTGCTTGGATTTCTACAGGTTTTTTTTTTTAAGCATAGCATAGATTTCGTTTTTGTAAATCTAAAGTTGATTGTACAAAGATTGTATGCTCAGATTATATTGAGTACTGTGACCCTAAGGCCCCTTTCACATGGGACAGAATCTGTCCAAGTGGATCCACCTGCTCTGCGGGGGATCTCTCTGTTGATTCCCGCTGAGTAGGCAGACAACAGGCCTGTGTCCACTCTGCTATGCAGAATGGACACGGACACAGCCCGCTGTTCTCTATGGGGCGGTCAGATGGAAAGGGACTGCATGTCTGTTTCCATATGATTGTTATCCTATTCGAACCGCTAGATAGATGGCGAACATATCCCCATCCGTCTGTATTTAGTAGACCGGATCAAATGCTGGCAGGTGACAGCTGACATCCGCCGCCCCATAGAGAACAATGGGGGTGTCCGATTGGGTTTGCCTGAAAAACGGACAGGCGGGCCAGGTTGGTTCATTGGTCTAAAAGGGACCTAAGACATGTCACCATATATTTCATGCGCCTCTTTTAGCAACCACTCTATTTACTATATACAGTATGGTATTTATTACGTTTGAAAACTATCCTTTTCTGCAGGCATCTCATCCAATTTTCCTATGTTCATATGGATATACAGTATATACAACAGAGGCAGGAGGAGGAATAGCTGGAGAATAAGCATTTCAGAGACGTCATGTATTCTGATATCAGGACTGTCCAGACACAGCTCCCAATGGCGCATTATTCTCATTCTTCCTGTTTACAACACACACAGAGTACATATGTATATATTATTATATTATTCAGCTTTAATCCATAAAGCTTTGCTGTGGAAATGCTCTTATTTGTGAAAAGGAAGCTATAAGAATAGCAGAGTCTAAAACCAAAACACCAATACTGGCAGGATTATTCCCAGGAAGCTGCCCTGACCACTGGCTGCCAGTCTGTGCCCGCTGACTGACTGTAATTATCTGTAGTCTAATTACGATGTGTCGCCTCTGGTTAATGATAGCTGTCACTATGTTAGTGTGAAAACATTGTCCTCATACTACTCTTCTATATAGACAGGGAGAAATATCTACAGCACACGGATGGCATGGACAACCACAAGGCATTATTTATTTATTTATTACAGATTTTTATATAGCTCCCACAATTTACGCTGTGCTTTAAGTATTGTATAATCATATCAGTTCCTGCTTTCATGGTCAATTTAGACAGGAGCCAGTCAACCTTCCAGCATGGTTTTGGAGTGTAGGAGGAAAACCATGAAAACACAGGGACAGCCTGCAACTCCATGCATAGCGTCCTGACCTGGATTTAAGCCATGGGCCCCAGTGTTGCAAGGTAGATGTGCTGACTAGTGATGGGCTGGTGTTCAGTCCACACCCAAGTTCACCTGAACTCTTAAGTTAGTATCATTGCTGGACTAATGAGCTGAGGGCAGGGGATTCCCCATCCCGCAGGTGATGTACACAATGGGGCAGGAATGCTCCTGACATCATTGACCTACTATAGGCACATAGGCCATATTCGGTCTTAATAAGGCCACATGGTCATATTAAGTCAATGATGTCATGAGCATGCACGTCCAGCTGCGGGGCAGGGAATCTTCCACCGAGCTCACTGTCCCAACAATGGCAGATAACTTCCGGGTTTTGATGAACTTGCATATGGACCAAATCCAAGCTCATCCCTGGTGTGAACCACTAAGCCACTGTGCAGCCCAGTGCCGGAAAAAGATCATCTAGAACCCAGGGTGAACATGCCAAGCTGTACCCCCCACCCCACCATGTATGAGCATTATGTTTCAGCAAAAATCTGCCAACTAAAAACACTGAGCACTAATCTGCATGCTTACTTCCTAAGTATAAACCCCCCTCTTCCCAGTACAATTCTGCCCTCCTGCTAAAATCCCCCCTCAGCACAAATCCCCCCCAGCTCAAATCCTCTACCTCTAATATTTCCCCTCCTAGTTCCCCATCCCCCACTTAAAATCCCCCCTTCAGCACAAAAATGCCCCCCAAATCCCCCCTCCTAGCACATGTATCCATTGCCCCCTTGGGGGTTGCTGAAAGTAGTGGTTCCACCTGTCACACTACACTCAATAACTTTTTTCCACACATCCGGAGTCACAAGAATAGGCCGGTACTTTGTTTTGTTGTTTTATTAGGGGAAACTTGGATGGGGAAAGGGTAATTATGGGATGTCCAAGGACTAACAGTTCTTTCACGGGACCTTCTAAATGCACTTCAGTATATACACTCCTCCTCTTTCTCCAGCACAATCTTGCTTCTCAGTTACTTCCTCTCTCCTGCACAAATTTCTTTGACCTAGCTAGCACATGGTGAGGCCTGTTGTTACTTTAGCACAGCCTCAGGACCGCCCATTAAAGGCAGGGACTGCAGGCCCCTATAGTGTAGGAAAGTTAGTTGAAGTGCTAGCTAGCCATGATGGACTACTGCTCCCAGCTCATCCTCTTCCAGGCCCTGCCAGGCCTCCTGGCTACAACAGCCCTCTCCACTACCATTGTGACACCACAGTCCCAACTGGCTCTTGCACCCTTCTCAGACTGTCTGACAATCTGGTCCGGTGTGCCTCTTCCAGCTTCCCAGGGTGTGTATCACTCACCGACACCTGACACATGTAGTTCCTCTCCTGGAGATCTCTCTGGCAGTACTCTCTCTTTCGCTGTCCCTCTTTTGCTCTCTCACTTGTGCCTCTGTTCCGGGATCTCACACTCCTCCCAGATGCACCCGAGCCCCAGGCCAAAGTCAACCCCCCCCCCCCCAGACTGGGGGCACCCTCACAGCCTCGATAGCCTCCATACTACTCCATCTTCATCTCTTCCACCCGAACTCTCCTCCCTTTCTGGGCTCACCCCAGGTATTTGAGAAGGCCTGCCCCCTGCCAATCCAGATTGGAGATTGGTCAGGGCTTCCCAAAAACCTCAGGCAGTTCCACCCCTTTTCCACACCCTTTCTTCTAGAGCCTTCTCGAAGCAAAGGGGAGGTAACCGAGAGGTGTCACTGCCTGTGAGTCACCAATCACTCCCTGAGCCACTCCCAGCCCAGAATCAAAACAATCAGGTCTGACTTGAAGTCAGCACTGACTAAATTTGCTTCACCTAGCAAAAATCTCTCTCTAGCACCTACCTAAGGTAGAGGGCGCAAAAAAAAAAAAAAAGGTAGAGGGTGCTACACACAAATCTTCTTTCCCACATAGCCCCTCCCAACACAAATCCCCCTAAATCACCACTCTTAGCACTCCCCCTCCCAAATTTCCCCTCCTAGAACAATACTTACCCCCTGCTGCCCCACAAATTCCCCCTTCCAATGCAAATCCCCTTCCCCCAATCTCCTTGTGGTACTCTCCCACCTCACATACCCCAGTGCCCAGGGCAGCCCCCCTCACCCCTTGTCCCGGCCCTGATGCTGCCTAGAGTATGGTGTAAATATAGTTACAGTCAGGTCCATAAATATTGGGACATCAACACAATTCTAATCTTTTTATCTCTATATACCACCACAATGGATTTGAAATTAAACAAACAAGATGTGCTTTAACTGCAGACTTTCAGCTTTAATTTGAGGGTATTTACATCCAAATCAGGTGAGCGGTGTAGGAATTACAACAGTTTGTATATGTGCCTCCTACTTTTTAAGGGACCAAATGTAATGGGACAGATTAACAATCATAAATCAAAC
Source organism: Glandirana rugosa (assembly GCA_018402905.1). Lineage (NCBI taxonomy): Eukaryota > Metazoa > Chordata > Amphibia > Anura > Ranidae > Glandirana > Glandirana rugosa. The sequence continues at coordinate 330,050 of BLSH010425067.1, forward strand.
TTTCACTTTTTAATACTTGGTTGCAAATCCTTTGCAGTCAATTACAGCCTGAAGTATTGAACGCATAGACATCAGCAGATGCTGGGTTTCATCCCTGGTGATGCTCTGCCAGGCCTCTACTGCAACTGTCTTCAGTTCCTGCTTGTTCTTGGGGCATTTTCCCTTCAGTTTTGTCTTCAGCAAGTGAAATGCATGCTCAATCGGATTCAGGTCAGGTGATTGATTTGGCCATTGCATAACATTCCACTTCTTTCCCTTAAAAAACTCTTTGGTTGCTTTTGCAGTATGCTTCGGGTCATTGTCCATCTGCACTGTGAAGCACCGTCCAATGAGTTCTGAAGCATTTGGCTGAATATGAGCACATAATATTGCCCGAAACACTTCAGAATTTATCCTGCTGCTTTTGTCAGCAGTCACATCATCAATAAATAGAAGAGAACCAGTTCCATTGGCAGCCATACATGCCCACGCCATGACACTACCACCACCATGATAATGACAGCTCTTTGGATCTCATATTGAGAGTTGACAGCAACAGATTCCAAATGCAAATAGCACACTTGAAATTAACTCTGGACTAGTGTTGAGCGAACCCGGACTGTAACGTTCGGGTCCGTACCGAACTTTGGGGTGTCCCAGACACCCCAAAAAACGTTCGGGTTCGGGTTCTGGGTTCTGGTAGTTGATCACGCATGTTGAATAGCTGCAGGGCAGCCAATCAACACGCGTTTCACTGGTTTGCCCTTAGAAGCCATCACAGCCATGCCTACTAATGGCATGGCTGTGATTGGCCAGTGCATCATGTGACCCAGCCTCTATATAAGCTGGAGTCACTTGATGTTGCAGTCACATGCTCTCTGAGACTCTGAATAGTATAGGGAGAGGAAGCTGCCAGCGTTTTTGTGAGGGACAGATTGCAGACATTTTAACATCTGATCCTGCATCCTGAGATTACTACTACTGTTGCTCTGAGGGACAGATTGCAGAAATTTGAGAATCGAGATTTCACATACTGCTGCTTTAAATGACAGATTGCAGATCAAACTCTGCATAACACAACGATCGCTACGATCGTACACAACGATCAGATTGTGGGAGTAATTTGAGATTTCACATACTGCTGCTTTGAGTGACAGTTTGCAGATCAAACCCTGCATTACCCAATGATCTGACT
>BLSH010425067.1:335520-359870 GCA_018402905.1 Glandirana rugosa
AAAATGAACCAGGCATGGATCCCACAAGACTTGTCTGTACCTTGTGCAGAATAAACATTTAGACCGGACTCACACAGCCATTCGTATACTTGTTTTTTTTGAATAGGCCTCAATATTTTGGGGGCTGCCCCAATTATAAACAAACTAAAAAAAAACAGTGTTGGCTACCTCCTCCTCCTCCTCGACCACCGCCACTTCCACCTACACTGCCACGGTCACGGCCTAGTCAACCTCTAGGCTCCTACTCCACATCCTCCCCCCCCTTCCCATTTTTTTTTATTTGATTTTAATTTATTTTCCCTATCCCCATTTTTTGGTAGGACACTTGCCCTACTCTTACCCCCACTTTACTTCCTTTTGCAGCCCTCTAGCACTTGCCAGGACTTTGTTACAGCCATTTTTGTGCCTAAAAGTTCGGGTCCCCATTGACTTCAATGGGGTTCGGGGTCCGGGATAAAGTTCGGGCAACGTTCGGTGCCGAACCCGGACTTTTTCCTAAAGTTTGTTCGGACCCTCTGAACCCGAACGTCCAGGTGTTAGCTCAACTCTACTCTGGACCTTTTATCTGCTCCTTGTAAATGGGATAATGAGGGAATAACACACACCTGGCCATGGAGCAGCTGAGAAGCCAATTGTCCCATTACTTTTGGTCCCTTAAAAAGTGGGAGGTACATATACAAACTGTTGTAATTCCTACACCGTTCACCTGATTTGGATGTAAATACCCTCAAATTAAAGCTGAAAGTCTGCAGTTAAAGCACATCTTGTTCGTTTCATTTCAAGTCCATTGTGGTGGTGTATAGAGCCAAAAAGATTAGAATTGTGTCGATGTCCCAATATTTATGGACCTGACTGTATATGCAAAGGCATAGCTAGTAATTAGGAGGATCAATTCAGTGGATCAAAACTTTATACCCACATATATGGCCTTGGTGGTGTGACTCACTAATGTATAAAACAAGGAAATTCTACCTTCAATAACAAAGCAAGCAAGGCAAGATCCCATAGTTTTAATTAGGAGACTAAATGAGAATGCTAAATGAGACTAAATGAGAAATGTCAGAAATGATTCTTATCTTAGAAAAATTGGCTCATTATTGGTTTTTCATTTTGATGGAAATTTCCTTTCACTAAATTAACCACTTGCCTACTGGGCATTTGCACCCCCTTCCTGCCAGGCCAATTTTCAGCTTTCAGCTCTGTCAAACTGAATGACAATTGCACGGTCATGCAACACTGCACCCAAATGAAATTTTTATCATTTTTTGCACACAAATAGAGCTTTTTTTGGTGGTATTTAATCACTACTGGGTTTTTTATTTTTTACTAAAAAAAAAAGAAAAAAGACCGAAAATTTTGAAAAAAAAAAGTTTTTAGTTTCTGTCTTAGTTTCTGTCAGTAAATTTTGTAAATAAGTAATCTTTCTCCTTCACTGATGTGCACTGATGGGCACTGATAGGCTGCACTGATGGGTACTGATGAGGTGGCACTGATGGGCACTGATGAGCAGCACTGATGGGCACTGATGGACGACATTCATGGGCACTGATGGGCCCTGATGGGTGGCACCGATGGGCATTTATGGGCAGTACTGATGAGCAGGCACTGATAGGCAGCACTGACTGGCATCACTAATGGGCACTGATTGGTGTCACTGATGGGCACTGATTGGTGTCACTGATGGGCACTGCTGGAGCTTTACTTCCCTACCGCCGTATTCAGTATGACGGCCGGGAAGTGGTTGAGTTATCCTGACTGGGCGCCATATGACATCCAGCAGGATAGCATGCTGGCGAGCGCCTGTGGGGGTGCGCATCGCGGTGATCGGTGGTATGGGGGGTCAATCTGACCCCCCCATTACCGATCTCGGTAAACCGCTTCCATCGGAAGCACTTTACCATATGATCAGCCCTGACCAATCACGGCTGGTCACAGTGTAAACAGGAAAGCCGTTTACCGGCTTTTCCTGTACTCGGGTCTGCAGACCGGAGCAGTGGAGAGCCGATCAGCTGATCTCCTGACAGGGGGAGGTTTGTGCTGATGGTTTATCAGCGCAGCCCCCCCTCGGATCGCCACCCTAGACCACCAGGGAGCCTGCCCAGGGACCACCAGGGATGTGCCCACCCAGGACCACCAGGGAGCCGACCGGGGACCACCAGGGAGCCGATCAGGCCCACCAGGGAGACCACCCTAGACCACCAGGTAAGGGGCACAGTGCCCAATATGGATGGCACTCATTGCCACCTTCAGATGCCACCCTAGACCACCAGGGAGATGGCCCCTATTAGTGCATCTGTCCACCAGTGCCCCTATCAGTGCGTACCAGTGCCACCTATCAGTGCCCATCAGTGCCACCTACCAGTGCCACCTGCCAGTGCCCCTATCAGTGCCCATCAGTGCCACCTATCAGTGCCCAGTGCTGCCTATGAGTGCCAATCAGTGCTGCCTATGAGTGCCCATCAGTGCCGCTTATCAGTGTCCGTCAGTGCTGCATATCAGTGCCGTCAGTGCTGCATATCAGCGCCACTTATCAGTGCCCGTCAGTGCTGCTTATCAGTGTCGCCTATCAGTGCCCATCATTGGTGCATATAAGTGCCTCATCATCAGTGCCCGTCAGTGCCACCTCATCAGTGCCGACTCATCAATGCCAGTCAGTACTGCCTCATCAGTGCCTGTCAATGCAGCCTCATCAGTGCTCATCAGTGATGAAGAAAATGTACTTATTTACAAAGTTTTGTAACAGAAACAGAGGAAAAAAAATTTCAAAATTTTCGGCCTTTTTTTATTTGTTGTGCAAAAAATAAAAACCGCAGAGGGGATCAAATACCACCAAACGAAAGCTCTATTTGTGGGAACAAAATGATAAAAATTTGTTTGGGTACAGCGTCGCACGACCGCGCAATTGTCATTCAAAACGCAACAGCACTGAAAGCTGAAAATTGGTCTGATAGGAAAGTGTTCTAAGTGCCAGGTATTGAAGTGGTTAATCAGGGCACTAATGATCAGTGCCCTGATTACCTATCCTGGTCTCCCCTGCAAGGAGATGCCACTGATCGGCTCTCCTTGCCCCACACTCTGTCACTGTGAGGCGAGGAGAGCCGATAAATGGCACTTCTGCATTTACAAGTGACCGGCTGTGATTGGACACCGTCTTTAATATTGATTGGACCCTGGGCAAACATTTTCTTGCCCCCCCTTCCCCATGCAATTTCACTCTCCACCTGCTCTGAGACATAAAATAAATAGAGGCTAGACTCAAAATCAGTTTACTGAATCAGATCAGGCATTAATTGCGATTGGCCAGAGGTTACAGCATATAATTACTGCTTACTGACTGGCTGCTAGAGGTTACCGCACAAGACTTCTGCTTATTGATTGGTTGCTAGAGATTACTGTACATCAATACTGCTCACTGATTGGTTGCTAGAGGTTACTGTACATCAATACTGCTCACTGGTTGGTTGCTAGAGGTTACGGCACATCATTACTGCTCACTGATTGGTTGCTAGAGGTAACAGCACATCATTACTGCTCACTGATTGTTTGCTAGAGGTTACTGCATATCATTACTGCTCACTGATTGGTTGCTAGAGGTTACAGCACATCATCTCCTCACTGCCTGCACACCATGGACTGGGGAACGCAAAGTCACTTTCCTGACACCACAGAAACGTGCTGCCCTTTAGCAGATACACCGTAGTGCCATTAATTGTTAATGACAACCTCATGCATCTGCTGACATGTGCTTTGGCACTGTGTGCTTTTGAAAAATGGTTAGGGACTTTCTTCCGCATTTCTAGCACATAGAGCAGCCTATTGAAATGAGTGGGCTGCCCTACACACGACCTACATCTTTATCCACCCTGTCAGTACACCTTTGCCTCCTAAAACCCCCTGCTGACCTCTGCACCCCAAACCTCCCCCATCCTCTCCACTCCAACCCCCCCCCCCTTTAATTCTACCTGCCTCCTCTGCTCCTCTTTGCACCCACCTTCCTTACCTCTATTCATCCCTTCCTTGCCCACTTGTGCACCCCAAACTGTAATTCCTTCTTTGCCTACCTCTGCACACCCCACACTACCCTCCCCCCACCAATTTGCTTATCTTTGCAGAACAGGGTGATGGTAGGCTTAATAACCACAGCTGCAGGCAGGACTTTCAAGCATGCCCCTTTACCAACCCAGTGGGCAGCATTCAATATAGGTGAAATTAATGCCCCCTCTACTTACATATCAATGCTGGTTATTTACATGTAAACACAGGGTCTGCAGGTGAGTTATCTACACAACAGTAGTGCAAAGATGGGCAGCATTAGTAGCAGCACTTCACAATTAGATATCGGGACACAGCACGGGACTAAAACTTCAAGGGACAAGGGAATTTAAATCAGGATAGTTGACAAGTATGAGACAGCTGCTTTGGGCCCCACAAAAATGAGAGGGCCCCAGGGCAGCTTCCCCTTTTGCCCTGCCCTAAAGACGGCCCTGGCGTCATCGGCTCTTTACCAAGATTGGGGTCGCGCCGTGTCCTAGGAACATGGCGCGGCCGCAATCGCCTCGCTCTGCATGCCCCGTGGGTGCGTGAGAGCGGCCATTCTGGGGAGCCTTCGTATGACGTCATCCCAGAACGAGAGTCGCACCGCTCCTCCGTCATTTGACGGGGGGTGAGCAGCAAGTGGTTAAAGCGGTGTTCCGCTCACAGCTGCAAAAATTAAAAGCCAGCAGCTACACGTACTGTAGCTGCTGGCATTTAATAATAGGACACTTACCTGTCCTGGAGCCCAGCGATGTTGGCACCGCATCTGATGTTTCCATCAGCTGTCAGGTGCTGCCGCCGCCATTGCAGGTACGAGACCCTGAAAGTGAAGCAGTACGGCTTCACGCCGGACCCCTAGTGCGCATTCGCGAGGCACCGCTGCGCTTTCTCACTAGCTTAGCGGCGGGGGAAGGAGGAGGGTGCCGGGCTGCTGAATCCAAAAAGCAGAAATTCCAACTGTGGGAGGAACTCGGCTTACTTTAGGATCATTAGGTGGCATACTTGCACATAATAATAAATAACTCTTAAACTGTATCCAAACCATAAATGTAATATATTGCAGCTTACTAGTCCCTGGTGTGGTGGCTGCATTCATCTTTCTTTTTTCACGCTTCTTTTGCTTTATATTCACCTGGGAATCCTGCAAATAACACACTTCCTGTCCTTGGGTGGCTACGTCACCCCTCCACTATATCAATGGAGGGAACCATGGTTGTCACCCTAGGCTGCTCTCCTGATATTGACTACAAACATGTCTGTATTCCTTCACCTCTATCAAATGGGCCAAGACAGTTGGTAGTATAATAAAAGGTAGCTAGGAAGGAAGATCACAGGAAGTGCCAAGGACACCTTGCAATATAATACACTTTTTTTTTCTTGGGTTTGGATATTCTTTAATATCTTTCACTGACACTACAACATTTTACATAGAAAAACATTCTCCCCATATTAACACAATACTGCCATCATCACTATAAGAATGGGCGACGTGACACAAAAATAAGAACATAATCCCAGAACAGAAGACATCTGTACAAATGTTTTCATCTTCCTAATGAGTCGAATGTGTGAGTGTTTACCTGATTGTGACCAGTGTCACTCAATGTGTATGTTGTGTCAAAGATCCTGACCAGAGTGTCACAGACCACATACATGAGATGTCACACACTATGTACAGTGTACTTTGCATTGGCTCCCTGCACAGTGGGGTAAATTTACTATAACTGGAGCACACAGAATCTGGCGCAGCTTTGCATGGTTGCCAATCAGCTTCTAACTTCAGTTTGTTCAGTTAAGCTTTGCCAATAAAATCTGGAAGCTGATTGGTTTCTATGCAGACTTGCACTCTCCAGTTTTAGAAAATCAACCCCAGTGTGTCATAGACCACATACACAAGATGCCACAAGCCATTTACACAAGATGTCACAGACCGAGTACATGAGAAGTCACAGACCATTTACAGTGTGACCATAGGCTTACGAATCACTCTTTGAGGTGTGGATTCCCCCTACTGCTCACGCTTCCCACAGTGTAGCGTTCCCACTGCAGTGCTGCTGGCTTCCTCTCCTCTCCTCTCCTCTCCCCCCGGAAGCTGCGGGGGTGTTTCAGGATGGAGAGTGGGGGAAGGAACTAGTCAATAGACAGGCTGGTAAGTTAATTGTCTTGTGTCTAAATTAGCCCTATAGCATGTGTATGAATGTGAGTTAGGGACCTTAGATTGCAAGCTCCTTGAGGACAGGGACTGATGTGAATGTATTGTGAAAATATTGTGTAAAGCACTGTGTAAATTGATGGCATTATATAAGTACCTCTAATAAATAAATGTCATTTACTGGCCTCTTTCTTTTACACAGTGAACACACTCACTCACTGTGTTATTTCATAACTAAAGCATAGTAAGGTGTGTTTACTATGCTTCAGTTTGTGAATGAACAGGAAGCCGCTCAGCACAGAGCACTTCCCACTCATTCACTGTCCAATGCAGCTGAGGCTGCAGAGAAAGGCATGGGTGTATGAGCTTTGGGGTGCACACTGTAATCAATGCCATAGGCTGCGCACACCTATGAATGTGACATAAAAGTTGTATTGGATGTTGGACCCCACACATTGTGTCACAACCCATGTGCACAAGATGTCACGTTTTAACACATACAATAGGTTGTTGGACTCTATAGTATGTCACAGATCACAAGTACGCTGATGGAACACAGAGAAGCGTCTATGAAGAACAGTATCTATACTGATTGCAGGTTTTCCAAAAAATGTGATTTGATAGCAGAGAATGGAACTGAAGATTTGTTTGTATTTTCTGCACAGATTTGTATTGAATATATTTAATTTCCTTTGCATTGTATCTAATGCAGAGCAGCACTTGGGGTTCATGTGCTGATTACATAGTGGGGTTCATTGAACTTCAATTACTAAAACTGGGGAGTGCAAAATCTGGTGCAGCTCTGCATGGTAGCCAATTAGCTTCTAACTTCAGATTGTTCAATTAAGCTTTGACAAAGAAAAAAAATCCTGGAAGCTGATTGGCTTCTATGCAGAGCTGCACCAGATTTTGCACTCCCCGGTTTTAGTAAATCAGCCCCACAATGTCCAACTACACAAACCCAGACAAAGATGGCAATAAAACCCTGACAATGAATCTAACACTGCACTTTATCCAGAAGTTAAAGCAGAGCTCCGGGCTCCTTCAGAAAAAAATAAAAGTCAGTAGCTGCAAATACTGTAGCTGCTGATTATTAATATTAGGGCACTTACCTTACATAGTTACATAGTTAGTCAGGTTGAAAAAAGACACAAGTCCATCCAGTTCAACCAAAAAAAAAAAAAATATATATATATATAACCAAACAATCCCATATACAATCCTTCACCCACAGTTGATCCAGAGGAAGATAAAAACCCCAGCAAAGCATGGATCCAATTTGCTATAACGGGGGAAAAAATTACTTCCTGATTCCCCGAGAGGCAATCGGATTCACCCTGCAACAACTTACCTAAAAATGTTAGTACCCATTTATATTATTTACATTAAGGAAAGAATCCAGGCCTTTTTTAAAGCAATCAACCATGCTGGCCAAAACCACCTCTGGAGGGATTCTATTCGACATTTTCACAGCTCTTACTGTGAAGAAACCTTTCTGTATTTGGAGATGGAATCTTTTTTCCTCTAGACGTAAAGAGTGCCCCCTTGTCCTTTGTGATGACCTTAAAGTAAATAACTCAACACCAAGTTCACTATATGGACCACTTATATACTTGTACATGTTGATCATATCCCCCCTTAATCTCCTCTTCTCAAGAGAGAATAATACCTGTCCTGGGATCCAGCGGTGTCCTCACCCGAGCCGATTTTTCAATCAGCTATCTTGACTAAAGCAAACCAGGCAGTGAAGCCTTGGAGCTTCACAGTCGATTTCCTACTGCGCATGCGCAAAGTGCGCTGTGCTTTGTGAATGGGCCGGCTGCGGGGGAAGGGGAAGGAGGGGGGGGGGCTGAACTCTTGGCTCACTTCACGGCAACCGGAAGTGGGAGTGGCTAGATTGCAACTTACCAGTACTTTGCTGTGGTTACTGTATTAGTTTTCTATTTTTCAGGCTTTTTTCCCTTTATTTTTATTTAGTGATCCTGCCAACAACACTTCTTGTCCTAGGGTGGCTTCACTCTGGATAGAGGAGCAATGGAGCCACCCTTGAAGGGCAGCATTGTCAGTCTCGGGAGAAGAGAGTGTTCGATGCACTAGCAGATTATGCTGCCCATACACTTCATTTTTGTCCTCAGCTGCTAATCAGGAAAACTTTTTCAACATGTCCCTTGGACAGAAGATGATCAAATAATTGACGTCTGTGAAGCAGGGACGACCCCGCACTCCAACCAAACTTCCAAATCTCTATCATTGCATGGCCAGCTTTAACAAATTGAAGCCAAATCCAGCTAGTGCTTTTTAAACAGTTACAGTAATGAATAACAGCTGATCATTGTAAGTACCCCTGTCATTATTTAATGGTTTGCCTCAACCCTCTAACTGCCACTTATGCTGAACAGCTCAATCTGCTAAAGCAGTATTAAACCCAAAAACAAAAATGTAATATTGCAGTTTACCAATCATTAGATATGGGGGCTGCATTGGTCTTTTTTAACCACTTCAGCCCCGGAAGGATTTCCCACTTTAGGACCAGAGCACTTTTTGCAATTCGGCACTGCGTTGGTTTAACTGACAATTGCGCAGGCGTGCAACGTTGTACCCAAACGAAATTTGTGTCCTTTTTTCCCCCACAAATAGAGCTTTCTTTTGGTGATATTTGATCCCCTCTGCGTCATTTCTGATCGCCGCTATAAACAAAAGAAGAGCGACAATTTTGCAAAAAAAAAAACAAATGTCTTACTTTTTGCTAAAACACAAATCCAAAAAAAATATAAAAAAAACATTTTTTTCCATCGGTTTTGGCCGATTTATATTCTTCCTCATATTTGTGATAAAAAAAATCGCAATCGGCATTTATTGATTGGTTTGCGCAAAAGTTGCCACGTTTACGGATGATGAGAATTCATTTCTGGGGTTTTTATTTTTTATTAGTAATGGCAGTGATCTGCGATTTTTAGCAGAACTGCAATATTGTAGCGGACATGTTGGACCATTTTGACACTTTTTTGGGACCATTGGCATTTATACAGCGATCAGTGCTATTAAAAATGCATTGATTACTGTGTAAATGCCATTGACTGTGAAGGGGTTAACCTGGAGGGGGCGCTCTAAGGGTTAACTGTGTTCCCTGGGCGTGTTCTAACTGTATGGGGGCTGGGCTGGCTGGGGGAAGGGAGTGATCATGGCTTCCATATAGAGGAAGCCTGCGATCACAGCCCTTCCCCCTCTAACAGAACAGAGATTCGTGTTTACTTACACAGACCTCCATTCTTTCACTGCGGGGGGCCATCGTGGGTAGTCGGCGGGGATCGAGTCTGCCCTACCCGCTCCCTGGCCCCGCCCCCCCCCCGCAAACACAGTGAGCCTCCGGCGGCGCGCACGCGCTCACAGTGCGGGATATTGCACCTGCCGTCATATGATGGCGGTTTGCGATATTTAGCCACTTTGTCGCCGTCAGACTGCGGTCGGCAAGTGGTTAACCTCTGTTTTCACCTGGTGATCTGGTAACACACCTCCTGTATTAGACTGCCCCCACTCTGGATGAAGGAGCACAGTGGAAACCTTTGGACAGCAGCATTGTCAGTTTCGGGAATGGCGAGAGTTAGATGTACTAGCAGATTTAAATACTCTAACAAACTGAAGCCAAACTACAGCTAATACTTTATAAGAAGTTGTAGGAGCTTATTTTATTCCAAAGGTTTTCTATAAATAAGTAAACTATGATCATTGTAAGCACCTGTGCCAGTGTTATTCACAGGTTGTTGAGGATGCCGGCGACTGCCCGCTCCTTAATGGAAACACTACAGCTCCTAAACACTGCAAAAGCACTGGCAAAAAATGCTAAATATATTAGCGGTTTTTATCCAGTGTTTTTTTTTTTAGCAGTTTTTGAGCATCTGGTGTGCATGGAGCCTTAAAGTGGAACTGAACTTTCACTGTAATAAACAGCCAGCAGGCAAGGTTTTATTGCAGAAGAGACATGCAATTTCTCTTTTGTAATAAATTGCCCCTACCTGTATGTTTGCTGTAAACTGACTTTCCCATCAGGAGGCTGTCATTCCTGCTCTTTTGTGTGCTGGGAATGACGACCCACTGTGCATGCGCAGGAGTGACATCATACTGCATCAGCCAATGAAGATGGCTGAAGACCAGCATACAGGAGAAGATGTTGGTGCCAGCGAGGGACCAATGGAAAGGTGGAACCCTTTTGTTCCACTTTAAATGGTGGGTCTCATCCATGTAAGACCCCTTTTACACTGAGGTGCTTGAAAACTGCCTATTAAACATCGGGCGCTCTTGCCACGCTTTTCAATCGCTTTTTAGGCGTTAGTGGTGCGCTTTTTTTGAGGTCACATGACTCAAAAAAACCTATTTGCGGCACTTTTGAAGTGCTTTTCGTACGCTTTTCAGACGCGTTATCCATTCATTTCAATGGAGAGGGGTGTTTTCGAGGCGCTTCTTCAAGCGCTCCAAAGATGCTGCTTGCAGGACTTTTTTCACCACCCCGCCAGCGCACCGTCCAGTGTGAAATCACCCATTGAAATGAATGGGAAGCAGTTTTCAGGGGCTTTTCAGACGCTATTTTTTTTAGCACAAAAGCACCTGAAAAGCGCCTCAGTGTGAAAGGTGTCTAAGGGCACTTACACACTGGGGTGGTGGGGCATTAGCAGTAAATACCCACTAGTTTCACCAGGGATTTACTGCTGTTATAGCGGCGCTATGGCGGCGGGAGCGGTGTGCTTTTAACCCCCCACAAGGGGTTAAAAGTGCCTGTGCTCCGCGCTTCTGAGGTGGTGTGCAGCCGCTTTGGAAGCGCTGCCCCATTGTTTTCAAATCAGGGGCGGGGCGGTAGAAGAGCGGTATTTCACCGCACCACTCCAAAGATGCGGCTTGCAGGACTTTTTGTAACATCCTGCAAGCGTACCGCCCCAGTGTGAAAGCACTCAGGGCTTTCACACTGGGGTGGATGGGGAGGGATTTCTGAGGCGCTTTTACAGGCGCTATTTTTAGCTAAATAGCGCCTGTAAAGCGGCTCAGTGTGAAAGGGGTCTAACTGCTACGTCTGCAGAAGAGCTGGTCCTTTTGAAAAAACAACAGTTTTACTGACTGGATCAGCAGGTGAAAAAAAGAAAGAAAGGCTAAGCCTCCATTCGCATTCTAGATGCGGCACAAATTCACAGCAAATTCACTGCGAATTTTGCACCGCATTAAAATTGCAATCCATAAATAGGAACCGATTGCGATGTATGTTAACGACACCCCGAAAATGGTTTGGAAAACGCAGTGCAATTTGCAGAATTGGATCATATAGGTGTGAACACCACTGCAATCTGATTCTGGTGCGGTCAAAAAAAAAAGGTCCCTGCACGACTTTGGTGCGAATGCGGTGCGATTTGAGGCATACAAATCCATGGCTCAGATTGCACCCCAGAGACACTGCATGTAATTGAGGCTGGGTTCACACTGCAGAGATGTGGGAACCCTGCAAATCCACTGTGGGTTCCCGCATGGCTAGTCTCCCGGCGGCAGTTCACACTGCCATATGCAAATTGAAGGGAGGTGTCAGTACATTGTTAACGACACCCCCTTTTCAGTTCTCATATCACACAGGAATCGGATTGCATGGTCTGAACCACCATGCGATCCGATTCTGACCCTGCAAACAAAAAGGGTCCTGTGTGAGTTTGATCCAATTGCGATGCGATCTCAGCCATACTATCTCTATGGCTGAGATTGCAACGCAGAGAGATCGCATGTGACTCACACTGCAGGGCAGTGCGAATCACATCCGATCTCTCAGATTGGATCAGTGTGAACCAAGTCTTATACAGGAATGTGCTGCGATTCCTGTGCGAATTACATGCGTGGTCCTGCACCGCATCAGTGTGAACCCGGGCTAAAAAAAAGAAAACTAAAGCAGCCACCACATCTAAACATTGGTTAGCTGCAATGTAATAAATGCATTCTCTTGGCTACATTAGTTTTCTTTTTGTAGCCTTTCTTTTATTTAAGTACAACTGTTGCAATTTGACACGATCAGAGGTGTTCACAGCCTATTGCATTAGGGTGTGCACCTCAAAGCTCAAACACATATGTGTGTGCATATGTATATATACTGCCGGTGTCAGTAGAGCAGTGGACGGTGTCAGTAGGGCAGACATTGGTGTCAGTAAGGCAGTGGATTTTTTTTTACAAATTTTTAGGAGCCCCGTTAAGGGGCTTTGGTGCAATATCAGGGGTTTAACCACTTGCCGACCGCCCACCGCAGCGTGACGGCAGCAAGGTGGCTTGTAATCGCGACGCTCACAATGCTAGTTATCGCGGCCGCAGTCCTGTGACGGCGGTTCGCGATAACAAGCCACCTTGCCGCCGTCACAGGACTGCGGCCACGATAACCAGCATTGTGAGCGCGCATGCCGCCGGAGGCGCGCTCACTGTGTTCGGGGGGAGCCAGGGAGCGGGTGCGAGGACTCGATCGCCGCCGGCTACCCGCGATGGCTCCCCCGCACTGAAAGAACGGAGGTCCGTGTATGTAAACACGGATCTCTGTTCTGTTGAAGGGGGAAGGGCAATGATCACAGCCTTCCTGTATATGGAAGCTGTGATCATCCCCTTTCTCCAGCCAGGGCAGCCCACACACAGTTAGAACACGCCCAGGGAACACAGTTAACCCTTAGAGCGTCCCCTACAGGTTAACCCCTTCACTGCCAATTGCATTTACACAATAATCAGTGCATTTTTATAGCACTGATCGCTGTATAAATGCCAATGGTCCAAAAAAAGTGTCAAAATGGTCCGACATGTCCGCCGCAATATCGCAGTACCGCTAAAAATCGCAGATCGCCGCCATTACTAGTAAAAAAAAAAAAAAAAACCCCAGAAATGAATTCTCATCATCCGTAAACGCGGCAACGTTTGCGCAAACCAATCAATAAACGCCGATTGCGATTTTTTTTACCAAAAATATGAGGAAGAATATAAATCGGCCAAAACCGGTGGAAAAAAATGTTTTTATATTTTTTTTTGGATTTGTATTTTAGCAAAAAGTAAGAAATTTGGGTTTTTTTTGGAAAATTGTCGCTCTTCTTTTGTTTATAGCGGCAATCAGAAACGATGCAGAGGGGATCAAATACCACCAAAAGAAAGCTCTGTTTGGGGGAAAATATTTTTTTTTTATATTTTTATTTTGGATTTGTATTTTAGCAAAAAGTAATAAATTTGGGTTTTTTTGCAAAATTGTCGCTCTTCTTTTGTTTATAGCGGCAATCAGAAACGACGCAGAGGGGATCAAATACCACCAAAAGAAAGCTCTATTTGTGGGAAAAAAAGGACGCAAATTTTGTTTGGGTACAACGTTGCACGACCGCGCAATTGTCAGTTAAAGCGACGCAGTGCCGAATCGCAAAAAGTGCTCTGGTCCTAAAGTAGGAAATCCTTCCGGGGCTGAAGTGGTTAAACAGGAGGAGTCAGCGCCACACAGGGTGATTAGGGTGTGCCCAGGCACCCCTGGCACACCCTGTGTGTACACCTATGGACACTATAAAGTATCAGAAGATGATAATGAGTTTCTCATTTTTTTTAAAAAAAATTGCATGTATAAATGAAGCATATTATTTTAACACTTACTTAAGAACCTATTTTCATAGAAAGAAGATGCCTCTAGGGGTAGTCCTGTACAGAAGAGAAGTTGTTTATTACTTTCTGGATATACTTTATCAGGGAGGGAGCAATTTTACTTTCCCCAGAGTTCAGCTACAGTAATATTTATATAGCATTATTAGTCTGCAGTAAATTGTAGTATGTGTGTCCAGCTTCATGTCTCTATCTCATTAGCATCCCTAATTGGTGTCCCTCATTTGTAGGTGTGAATTCAGGCACTTTGCATGTGAATGGCCCCTATGCTGGGATGACATAGTGATATCATGGAAGAAGCAGGGTTAGTGTAAACACAGAGTAAATGACAGGAAGATTACTAACACAATCAGCAGTACCGGGAGATAATGACCGCTAATTACTGCTGAGAAGTTAATCCATTTCTTAGTATCCTGATCAGCGGATACAGTGATCCCCCTAATTATTAATATTACACTGTACACACCTGGCACAGGTACCTCTGCATAGCACATATAACGTATGAGAATATATAGATGTGGGTGTATATAGAGTATAGCGCTGGCAGAGTCTGTAGCGATGTATTGGGATTTGCAGGATTCCTCCACTGGGTGGAACAGAGCTGCTCTACCTGTCCACTGCAAAGGAGGGGAGGACAGGGGTGTGAGCTCAGCCAATCAGCAGGAGGGCAGGGGTGTAAGGCCAGCCAATCAGCGAGTGATTCATGAGCGCATGGGAGCTATATGTAGAGCAGCTAGGGAAGGTGTATGGGATAAAATATCAGGATAGGTATCCTGCAGATCTGGGACATAGTACAGACTTTTCTATGATAAGTTTCCCATGAAGCCCACCCATAGGATCTGCTGTCAGATCTATTAGTATCCTGTAGCTGTCTTCTATCTGATCTCATCTTAAAGTTTTCTGGACAGCTTCTGCCAACATGTCTTCTGTCACCAGCAGCCGGCCTCGGACATCCTTCCTCATCCAGGACATCCTCTCAGATCTGGGGGGTAAAATCAACCAAGAGAAGAGTGCAAGTACAGGAGAGGAGACGATCACCCCACAGAGGGAGAAGACTGGGGGGGACCCTGGCACAGGAGATCAGCACCCACTGGAGGCTCACAGCCTGAAGATGACTGGTAAGTGACATGTCTGCATAGAATGTGTATGATAAGATTTAGATGGCACTACTAATATCAGCATGCCTTTCATCCTTCACATGTGCACTCTTTACTATGATTTGCCTTCATATAGCTTCCGGCTGCCATGGAACTACAAATCCCAGCATAGGATGAATGAAGTTTGCCAGGGCATGTGGGGGTTCCACAAGTCTGGGAAGCACTTGTTACTGTACAGAAAATATGTTTTAGACCAGCCGTTCTCAACCAGGGTTCCTCCAAGTTCTGCTAGGAATTTAGAGCAATAAACAGTGGCCGATTGATCTCCTAATCTTCAATGACCACCAATGTTAAGAGGGCAATTTCCTACTGACCTTTCAATGTAAAGGGTCACTTCAACGCCAATCACCAATTTAAAGGGGCTTCTCTCCATTCACCTCCAATATAAGGGGGCATTTTCCCCTGACATCCAATGTAAGGGATCACTTTTACAGTGATCCCAATAGAAAGGGGCTTTTCTCCATTGACCACCAATATTGTTGGCACGTTTTCACTGACCACCAATGTAGGGGGTCACTTCTACACTGACCACCAATGTAGGGGGTCACTTCTACACTGATCACCAATGTAGGGGGTCACTTCTACACTGACCACCAATGTAGGGGGTCACTTCTACACTGACCACCAATGTAGGGGATCACTTCTACACTGACCACCAATGTAGGGAATCACTTCTACACTGACCACCAATGTAGGGGATCACTTCTACACTGACCACCAATGTAGGGGGTCACTTTTACACTGTCCACCAATGTAGGGGATCACTTCTACACTGACCACCAATGTAAGGGATCACTTCTACACTGACCACCAATAGGGGGTCACTTTTACACTGACCACCAATGTAGGGGATCACTTCTACACTGACCACCAATATAGGGGATCACTTCTACAATGACCACCAATGTAGGGGATCACTTCTACACTGACCACCAATGTAGGGGATCACTTCTACACTGACCACCAATGTAGGGGATCACTTCTACACTGACAGCAATGTAGGGGATCACTTCTACACTGACTAGCAATGTAGGGGTTCACTTCTACACTGATCGGCAATGTAGGGGATCACTTCTACACTGACCACCAATGTAGGGGTTCACTTCTACACTGACCACCAATGTAGGGGATCACTTCTACACTGACAGCAATGTAGGGGATCACTTCTACACTGATCAGGAATGTAGGGGATCACTTCTACCATGACCACCGATATAGGGGATCACTTCTACGCTGACCACCAATGTAGGGGGTCCCTTCTACACTGATTACCAATGGGGGGTCACTTTTACACTGATCACCAATGTAGGGGGTCACTTCTAACCACCAATGTAACAGGCTTTTCTCCATGACCTAAAATGTAAGGGGATACTACTATTTTCCTAGCTTGTATTTTCCTACAGATCTTTTTTTTTGTTTGTTTCATTTCTTTTTACCATGTATAGCAGGGGAGTGTTGTAAAACAATTCAATATGGGAATTAAAAATCTGGTTATGCCATTTTCTTTATTTTTCTATTTAAACCATTCAACAGCTTATTGATCAAGCTAATGTACTGCGATTTGTAGATATAATAATGTTATCAGTTTTTCCATGAGACCTTGCATTTATTTCAATAATTCATTCTGCAATAAAAAGGTTGAGAATGTCTGTTGTAAATCATTAACACAAATAACATTAGACATGACACGTTCTGGGTGAGGGGGCTTTGTGGATATTTTGTAGAGTACCACTCATTGACAGTGCATGTTTTCCAGCTCTCCCTATAGAATTATATAGGATTATTCAGAGCAGTAATGGTTAGCAGACTGCATTCCCTCACTTGCTGTGTTCACATGTAAGTGGTTCTCAGGCAGCAACCTTTGGAAATATGTGAACAGGTACAGGTGGGGGCCCATAGAAATGGATGATGATCCAGTAAATGCACAGGTAGTGCGGGGTCTTCACACAGAATAACATTTGTACAGATGACAAGGATTTTTTTGTCACTGTAAATAAAACCAAAGCAGCTCCTCCAATTCCAATTTACTGCACTAATTTCTGACATGATGATTCTTACTGGGGAGCCATTGGTGGATGCATTCCCCAGAGCAGCCTGGTTGTCTGCTGCCTGGCTACCCATGGATCACTGGAAATTCAGGTTTATCTGTTTTTGCCAGGGATCTGGATTGGATTCATCTTTCCTAGCTGTTAGTACAGAAGTATTTCAGCTAAATTGATTTTGCAGTGAAATATTTCATTTCACATACTAAGCTACCTAAGTGAAAAATGTACTATTTTTCTTATTTTTTTTATAGTATGGTAGTTTATTTTATTTAGTGTTCTTAGTGTTGTTTTCCTTTATTTTCCGTTCTTTAGTGCATGTTTGTTTCTGTCACTTACATGCCCTTTACTTTCCTTTATTTACTGTATGTTTATATATAATATATATAAATAAATATATATATATATATATATATATATATATATATATATAAAACATTATGTCTGATTAGGGGCCCAGGATAGTTGAAATAAACTTTTGTAACTCTCAGGAGCCATGTTTAGCTTATTTCACTCTTAAGAAACATCATTTTTTTTCTAAAGCTTGGGCACATAAAAAGAAAGGAAATCTGCACCTAGAAAAATATGAGAGATAGGGGAGGGGGATACTATTGCCAGGTTACTAGGAATACCAATTTCTTGGCTGTCTCCTGCTTCAGTGCTTTCTGAATCACCGACTTAGAACATACATGAAATTGATCATTTTGTGTTATTTATTTTTTATTTTATTTTTTTATATTGTTATTCTTTTTATTTAGTATTCTTACTGTTGTGTTTTCCTTTATTTTCTGTTCATTTTTGCATGTTTGTTTCTGTCACGTTTCTTACTTTCCCTTTTTTACTGTGTGTTTATATATAATATATATTGTGTGTATATATGCTGGTAGGTAAATTAGATCCTGTCTAAATTGTCCCTAGTATATGTATGAATGTGAGTTAGGGACTTTAGATTGTAAGCTCCTTGAGGGTAGGGACTGATGTGAATGTAAAATATATATATGTAAAGCACTGCGTAAATTGACGGCGCTATATAAGTACCTAAAATAAATAAATATATATATATATATAACATTATGTCTAATTAGGGGCCCAGGATAGTTGAAATAAACTTTTGTAACTCTCAGGAGCCATGTTTAGCTTAAGAAACATCTTTTTTTTTTTTTTTTTGCTAAAGTTCGGGCAAATAAAAAAGCAAATTTGCACCTAGAGAAATATGGGGGTGGAGGGTGCCATTGCCAAGTTCCTAGGAATACCAATTTCCTGGCTGTCTCCTGCTTCAGTGCTTTCTGAATCACTGACCTAGAAGATGCATACAATTTACAAAAACTGATATGAGAACTCCAGAACTGTGTCCTTGTTCCAGATCAGTACCTCTGAAAATAAAAAATCCATTGGACCAGTATGACATCCATGCAACTCGTATTTTTAAAATCAGAGGCCATCTATGATATTTCTCCTTTATTACCTTGTTAACACTCTTGCCTACAGCTCTGAGTTCTTAATCCCACCTGGGACAATATCTGCATGGAGTTTGTTGTTCTTCTTGTGTTTGTATGGCTTTCTGCAGGGTTGTCTGCCTGTCACAATGAATGACGCATGCTTTGTGCTACTTCACTGCTAGCACATGGCTGACTGCATCCCACACACAGCTTTTTCCACCCTCCTCCTCCTGTCTCATCCCCCCCACCAGCCACAGGGTTGCTTGTGTGTTTTTACAGGTTAAATGAACCTGAACAGGGCAGAGGGGTCATTGCTAATTCCCCAGCCTCTTCTCACCAGTAAATAGAAGCATCCCATCTCCAGATCACTGGCACACACATCTGTGGTGGGAATTCGCACCTCAATCTAGCTGTACACATTTCTTCTCTGGATCGACTTGCTATTGTATGTTGAGAGCCACAGCACCCACGGTCCCCTGAATATCCAAACAATGACCGCATCTGATAGGATGCAGTTGCTGTTTGGCCGATAATTTTCCACCCAGCTCAGTCAATTTTTAAACTGAATTTTATCAAGGTGAGTGGTGCCGGCAAGGCCACGCATTGCTCAAATTTTGGCCGATTCAGCAGGAAATCATCAACATTTAGGTCCTGTAAAATTTGATTATTTAGTCTGGTTGGGCTATTTTACTTGGCTTGGCTTGTTTAAAGGAATTACTGCAAAAAGCCAATATGTTGCAAACCATTTCAACCAGTTTCAGTACATTTTTTAGTATATGAAACATAATTTCTGATTGGCTGCTTTGGTTTACTGCATTATTGCCTTTACATTGTTATCCTTTCTACCAGAATCACAATGAGGACACATCCCACTCACTATTATCCGTGTAATAATCATTGTAAACCTGTTTTATACCTTAAATACCAAATCATGTGCAAGGGACAAGATTTTTGCTAGTGTGTCATTCAACTTTAGTGGTCATTCCCCATGCTATGTGGCCAGTCTCTATTCCTTTAAACTGGCCATAGATGGATCGAAATTTGACTGGTTCAGCAGGGACTGGGCACATTTTGATCAATTTCTGGCCACTTCCACTCAACAAAAATCAAATGGGCTTGTTCGAAATGTTTTCTCGATCAGTGGTTGCAGCTATTGGGATGTAAGCATACATTGACACTGGCATTTAGTCCAACCTTCAACCATGTAGATATTTTGTTTTCTAACCTGCAAAAGTAAAATAGCTACCATCTTTGTAGTTGGACAACTCAGTTTTTTCTCATGTATCTCCAATCAGACCTGCCAGAACATGCATTACCAACCACTCTTCTCTTCTGTCCCCTCTAGCAGAAGATCAGATGGCAGTAGAGCAATTGGACTTTGAGACACCTCAGCAGCCTACAGCGGAGGAGGATAAAGTGGCCAAGCAGCCCCAGAAGAGGTCCCGTGCTGCCTTCTCACATTCCCAGGTGATAGAGCTGGAAAGAAAGTTCTCCAGCCAGAAATATCTGTCTGCTCCAGAAAGAGCCCAGCTGGCCAAGAGCCTGAAGCTAACTGAGACCCAAGTGAAGATCTGGTTCCAGAACCGGAGATATAAAACAAAGAGGAAACAGCTGGCCACTGACCTGGAGGAACTGGACAAGACCTCATCTCTCCCCATCCTGTGCCGGGATGGAGATCTGAGCCGGAACTCTCTCCTCAGCCTCTACCAGAACTACCACTGTTACCCATACCTGTACTACTTGGCAGGCTGGCATCCACCACTGTGGTGATGGACTGACTTTGAACATCCCAAATTTTAATATATTTTTTTTATAATTGTGTTTTATTTGTTGATTCCAGGTGGGATGCCTTATGGTAGAACCACCTAGAAGAAGTAAGAAGTTTAAAGTACCCCTTGGTGATTGCTGTTCAGGTGTTCAAACAGAGGGTATGGGTGTAGCCTCATGTGGCAGAGGCCAGTAGAGAAATCAGATACTCTTTGATATGTTCAAGAACATGTAAATGTCTTGTCAGCACATATCTCTACCCAAAACAAAAAAATTCAATCCTAGATAGACTTCAGTGGGCTAAATCATGACTACCTATATTCACGAGTGGCTCCATGTGCAAGATCTTTACAATGGTATGCCTGATTTTAATGCAATGGTCTCCAGGGGATTTAACTCTAAAATCAGTTTTCTCGTTTTATTCCATAACTGAGAATGCAGCAGGAAGAGTATGATTCCCTTGCTAGTCTTTGTAACAGCTGCTGTTGCTTTAGGGCCTGGGAATTCTAGTGGGTAGTTCTTAGTGCTTAAAGCCCATCTCCATCTGAACTTTTTATTATATGCTCGATAGAGCAGGGAAGGGTTAGACCCCCTGTTGTGGTTGTTATTGCTTTGTGCCTGTTGAGGAGATTTAGCCTCACTCCTTGTGAGGACAAAAAGTGATGGGAAATCTCTCCAACGGGTAATTAGGCAAACACAAGAACACATTTTAGAAGAGCATAGAAGGTTATTGCTGCCTGTGCTTTCCTGTGCCAATTACAACCTCTCCTTTTATTTTTTATGCGGGTGCCACAGGAACAAGAAGTGAAGCAAAATCTCTTCAGTGGGGTATTGCCCAGTTTTTTGGCATGTAGTCTAACCTCTGTTGGTATATAGCAATTGCAATCTTAAGCCAGCCATAGATGGATGGAAGTTTCTGCTGAACCAGATGAATTTTGATCCATCTATGGACAGGCTGGTTGTACTGATGTCAATCCATCGATCATCTTCAGTACAACCAGCCTGTCAGTTTTTTTTTTTTGCCCAATCACTGCTGGTGGCTATAGCCGGGCAGCCATGATCATTGTATTCTGCCAGTGGGGAAGGCTTTCCGCTACCCTCCAGCAGAACACAATAGCACTGCAGGATTACCCCAACACTGACTGTGTTGATAAGGGAATTGAGAAACTTTGCAAAATGTATGGGCTGCCCAAATGTTGTCAGTACTGCCAAGTTTGGCATTTATGGGGCTGTGCACTTTCAGTGCCCCAAGGGTGCCTAATGCACAACAACACAGTGTAATTCCATTATACATCAAAGCACTCGTGCATAAGCTACTCCTGAGTGTTCTGTATTCATACTGAGACATGTATGCCACAGTGATGGACTTCTTACATTAATCTTCAGGGAATGGGGTCTATCAGAAAGGTATGGGATATTTAATTATTGACATCTTATATTTTATAATGAATATTTCTACTCTCATAAAAAGAGGGTGCAGCCTGTATCAGGTGTTATTTAATATTATAAGGTCTTACATTTTATATTATTAATTGATAGGCTGTCAACTATTTTATGGAATAAGTGCACTTACATATTTTTTGTGGCAATATGGAGTCACTGTGCTACTCAGGACCATGAAGGCTGCAGCTTTCTCTGTTATGTTTGTTTTATAGTTTTTGCTATCAGTGTCTTATTCAGCACAAAAAAGAGGTGAGACAGCAGTAATACTCTAGCAGGTGTCAGTATGCTTTGCTAATGTTGCTGGATTGTGGAGGCATTACAAAAGACATAAACTAATCTACATTTATGCTTTTTGGTCAAGCTACATGTCATTTATCTCTGATTTCTCCATAGATGTCTGTGGACATTGTGGGATGTGGGGGTATTTTTGCTAGATGATGAAAAATCAGTGATTTCCAACATACAAGTCTTCCCTTTTGCTGAATAATATGCATACATTTCCCAGCAGGCTGAAAAATCTTAAAGCTGATTTCCAGGCAACAGCTAAATATACAGTTGACCTGATTTTTATTTTGCTGCAGTTAACCAATAAAGCTAGGTAACCTTCCTTGCCCCTAGCTTGTGATTGGACAGTAAAGGAGCAGCAGATCACCCCTCTATTCACTCTGAATTGTCCTCTGCTTGCTCTAAATTCTCCTCCTGTCAGCATGTTCAATGTTGGCATATGTACATACAGCAAACAGCAAGACCTTCTTCTACAAGTGCTGCTGTACAAAGGATAAGTGGCTGATATCAATTTAAATTCAGGTATTTACACTGGTTGCATATAAAAATAGTCAATTAATATAATAAATACATTACAGTAATAATTGCATTTTTTTATATCTGTCTGGAGTTCAGCTTTAGTCTTACCTTGAAATTTAGAAACACTGAGAGAACTGCTACCTTGGAGTAATAAAACCTATTCCCTAAAAAGGAGGGTTTGTTGCACATAAAGTGTTTTCATCATTTGGATTTTTTTAAGTAATGGCAAAAAGTTATTAGTTGTAGACAACAGTAACAAATCAGATATCAGGATTTTGCATTCTAAGGCCTCATGCAGAAAGGACATTAAAAAAATCCTAAAAATGTCAGTAACTTTTAGTGACTTTTTTCAGCTTTTTTGAGCGTTTTTGCTGCAGTGTTTTTGCATGTTTTTCAGAGCTAGCTGTACGCCGCGTTTCTCATATTAACGACATCTTGCAGTTGACTGTTTGCAATCATCATGCACAAATCCTTCTGCTCCCCTGTTTCCCTGGCGTCTGCCCCTTTTTTCAGTCATTCTATGCTGCATTAGGGTATGGGAAGACAACAAAGAACTGTCAAACTCATAAATCTCATGGTATTGTCACACAAAATTCCAACAGCTGAGAGTATAATAGCTGACAATGATTTACAGAAGTGTGGCCGTATTGTCAAATTCATTCCAAAAATGTCTATGTACAATTTATATAAATGTATGTAAATAAATATGTTTGTACAAATTTTATACATTTATTTTGTTGGATAATGTGTTTTGTTACTGGGCTTTTTAAACTTTATCTGGGATATCAAGGTAGGGGATGAGATATGAACGGTTCTTGAGAAAGGTCTCATTGCCAGCTAATTATTGCAGAACATCAATGTACTGCTACTTTCTACAATCATTTGGTAATGGCGCACTGGCTCATTGTATATTGCACAGTTTACACTGCAAAATTCATTCTCAACCCTTTTCAAATGAGCAGTAACTTCCTTAAAGTGGTAAAGCTATCTAATACACCTATAGTGTGAACAACTCAAAACCTCTTCTTAGAGGACGACTGTTAGATCTATAACTGATGTAGATATTCGCACTGATTCGCCAAATTTGATGGTTATGGGTGGTATAAGTAGGTTCCAGATACCCAAGAGCTGCAAGAAACATACTGAGCAACCTTTATATATACTGATCTTCTATTACTCATAGACAATATCTATAGATGTAACAAAAGTGAAAGGTGGCCCATACAAGTCTAAAATGGGAATTATCTGTATGTGCATGGGTACCTTGAAGTAGAATAGAAATGTCTATGCTCACATCCAAATAGCTTACATACTGTATACTGTATAATGCC
Source organism: Glandirana rugosa (assembly GCA_018402905.1). NCBI lineage: Eukaryota > Metazoa > Chordata > Amphibia > Anura > Ranidae > Glandirana > Glandirana rugosa. The sequence goes on from BLSH010425067.1 coordinate 359,323, forward strand.
TTGGGTGCTAAAGGGGAGTGACTAGACGTTAACACTGAAAATTCTTAATTCATTTTTTTGCAAAATTCAATACATTGTTATATATTTCTAGAAAACTTCTTTATGAATATTTAAATCTTGATTTACATTCATTGCAATTCATGTTTAAGCTGGTCAGCTGCATCAAAGTAATCTCTCTCTCCGGCCAGTCTCTACTCTACTCTGCAAAATGCCAAATACTTATATGCTTATATAATACTTTGATGGACATATACTAAAGCTTGAGGCTGGGTTCACACCTATGCGAATTGGATGCGGCTTAAACCGCATCCAATTCGCAGGACAATTGAAAACACATTGTTTTCAATGTGTCCAGTTCACATATGTGCGGTGCATTCGCACTCCGCATTGCACAAAAACCGCACACTTTTTTGTGCAATGCGGTGCGAATTCCCAGCCCGTTGAGTCCAGTGGGAGCGCATCTAACACGGAGATGCCCTCCGCACTGAACGGGGATATTTTCCCCTGCTCGCGGCTCGACCCTTAAGCGTGGCGTAACGTGTTTTTTC
>BLSH010425067.1:362836-373985 GCA_018402905.1 Glandirana rugosa
TATATATATATATATATATATATATATTTCATAGAGTGTTTTCACTCATGTGGGGAGTGTAAAAACATTTATAAAATAATATAGAAAAGTACACTGTTGTGACTTCTTTACTGTGAAACGATGTTACATTTCATCACTCACATGTCGAACATATTGTCACATTTAAAAGACAGGGGAGTTTTATTGAGTTGTTTGTCGGTAATTACAGATTCGGCGACCGTTGTTTTCACTCATGTGGGGATTCACTTTTACAGGTTTAACACGGGTTAATCGGTAAAAGGGAGGGGCCACAATACACTGAGCAATCACAATGTTCCAGAGTCCACACTTACCCCTCGTCCACACAATTTAAACTACAATAGTGAGAGTGAGAGAGTATAACCAGTGACTTGCATTTACAAAAATGTGAGGGGTGTACTCACTTTTGTGAGATACTTTATATATATATATATATATATATATATATACACAACACATCAAGTGCAAGAGGGGTGTGGCCACATGTTAACACTGAAAATTCTGAATGAACCCTTTGCTCAATGCTATATACCCTTACATATTTCTACCCCTCCCAGCGTGTTACATCAGAAAAATCAAAAGTAATTTTATACATTTCTCTAAAATGTGTAATCACTATTTCTCCCAAATGACACCATTGACAAGAGTCAACTGTAACACAGTGGCAGCCCACCTATCCATGCATCTGGCCCCCTAATCTACAAGCAGGGCGCCAGACGCATGAATTCCAATGTTTTTTTTTTTTTTTGAAGCACATGATTAGAGCCAGAGGCTCTAATAGGCTTCAAAGAAGCGTGGGCTCAGGCGCATGAATATTCGCTATTGTCACACTGATTCCAATGCCAATCAGGAAGTGGATCCTGAGACCCGTCACCCGATTTGCTGAAAGGACAGGCGATCCTATTGGACGCTTAGGAGTAGGAGGGAAGCCGCCTTGATGCAGAGGAGGAGGAGACGCGATGGAAGCTGCTCGCCTGCGACCTAGATGGGGTAAGTGAGGGCCTGGATGACTGAACGACCGCCTGGGGGGGGGGGGGGGTTATTTGCCGCCCCCCCCCCAAAAAAAACACCAGCCATCACTGCTGTAACAAAACATTGGTCTTGTCAATGATATCTTTTCCATAAACATTCTGTAGCCTTCTGTGGATGTCAGCCTGCACCCCTCCTTCATCAAAAACTCAATGATGGCATGTTGCTTCTTCTTGGAATCCATTATTTACCTGCAATGAAAAAGAAGATTTACTACAGAGGAATAATTACTCTATTAACGTGTGACATTTGAACAACCTATGTAAGTTATTAAAAAAGTTATGCACACTTTTGCATTACTTTCAGTACAGTCCTCATATTGGAAGACACAAAGACAGTGAGTCCTCTTTACCTGTATGATCCATGTTTAAGATTGGAGCAAAATTCTTCCTAACCTTCAGTGAAATCTATCATGAAATCAAGATGCTCTATATATGAATGAATGAACATCACTGCATTATATTGCGGTGCCACTATCAGGACCTACTTGTAGTTTCCATAAAGCCACCTAATAAACTACAGTACATGTCAGACAGACACAAACATGTGTGAGTAAATGCAAAATAAGTATGGTAGAATGCATAAGATAGATACATGAATGCATACTTAAGTAGAATCTAAGGATATAGATATGGAAGTGGCCATTGCTGACTATGCTGATCTTGACTTTATTTTCTATTTGGAACTAACATCCTCCATCAATGGCAGCTCTTATATTAGTATTCTCCCAAGTTTCCTTTAATTAGAAAGACGAGTGCAAACAGCAAAGCACAGAAGCCAATTATATTTCACCTGCCATCATTTTTCAGCAGTTTATAAGGTAAGACAATTGTTGATTGGTTGACATGGGCTACTGCATTTGCTTCTTCCACTGTTTGACATATTAAATCAAATACATACAGAAAGTAGGGCACTCAGTGCTGTACGATATGTACTAATGGGTAACAGGCAGTAAAGTACTCCTCCTGACAGCCTTTGTCCTTTTACTAGTGAGACTATAAAAAAGCAAGCTTGGGCAATGTGTTTATTCCATGTTGTAGACAAGTAGTTGGGCTGACCTCAAATGATGGACATAGCTGAGTTATATAGCAGTAACAGTCATAGGGGTTGATTTACTAAAATTGGAGAGTGCAAAATCTGGTGCAGCTTTGCATGGTAGCCAATCAGCTTCTAGCTTCAGCTTGTTCATTTAAGCTTTGATTAAAAAAGCCTGGAAACTGATTGGTTTCTATGCAAAGCTGCACCAAAATTTGCACTCTTCAGTTTTAGTAAACAAACCCTATAGTCACTTATATTTTGTGCAAAAAAAAAAAGAAGTAGAGACCATCACACTTGCAAAATGTCCAGTTCCCTGTAGAAGTTTTAATGTTTTATACCCCCATTGTCTTACGGCATCAATCCATCACAAGGTGACTGTGCACACTGTATTTACAGAGCAGCATAAACATCAAGAGCGAGTCTTGCTGGAAAATGTGTGGAATATAAATAAGAGGGATCTGTAGGCTATAGATATGATCCATCACATGGAGGGATCATCAGATAAGCAGCACAGATGAAAACGGGGAGATCCGTGTGTTTACTGAGAAGGGGATATTCTCTGGGAGCTCTGGGGTCTGGAAAAGGAGACACTGCAATACCTTGTAGGTATCCAGAGACATTCTTAGATAAGGCAAGTATGCTGGACTGTAACAGTGGGAATGAATTGAGGATTTTAAACCCATTCTGGAGCATTAAAGTTTAAATTTCCACGTGGTTTTAAATTTGTACAACATTGCTGATTTCTGGTAATTGTTGACATAATATTTTTCCCAAGATTTTCATTATACTATAAAAAAGCCGGCCATGCATAGATTGAATTTCGATCCATGTATGGGCACCCTGGTTGTATGCAAGGCGTTCTATCATTCAGCTTATGTATAACCAGCCTGTCGGGTTTCTACAGAAGGATTAGTGCCATTGGCTATAGCTGGAAACTCTAATCATGGTGTTCTGGCAGCAGGGAAGGCTCCCCGCCACCTGAACACAATAGCACTGCGGGAGAGATTTCTCCATCAATGTTGACTGTGTTCATGGGGAAATTGAGTAATTTCCTTTCCTTCCACCTGTGGTGGAAGGAAAGAAAATTGGATAATCTATGGCCTTCCTAGGAGTTTTTGAAAAACACTTTATAACTGTCAATAGTATTGAGGAGCTAATCAAATATAGAAGAGGGTCCTGCTATCTTACTTTTTGTCATTTTGGCTTTTTGACAAAAAAATGCATTGAAAGCCAAAACATTTTTTTTTAGTTTTGGATGGAGTAGGGAAGGGTTCAACCCCGGTCAGTACATTTTTTTTTTTTTTGTCTGTGTCCCATTGGGGAGATTTCCCCTCAGGCCTGCCCCATGGATGCAACAGCAAGAGAGATATCTACAAAGTGAAGGGAATTCTCCTCTTAGACAGTTGTCACCAGTAGGGATGAGGTTGGGTTCAGTCTGAGCCCATGTTTGACTGAACCCAAAAAGAAGCTGTCCCAATCGGCTCTGGCAGGGGCATTCCTTTCTCCACAGCTGCACATACACAAAGGGGCAGTGATGTTTGTGACCTAATACCGTCACATGGTCAATAAAGTCACAAACATCACCACACCTTTGTGTAGGTGCAGCTGTGAGGCAGGGAATGCATTAGCTGCAGCTGATTGGGTTGGCACTGACAGCTCTTTCCAGGTTCGGACAAAACCCAAGTTTATAATTAGTCACTAAACCAGGAGTCCCCATTGGAAGAGTTATCATCAACTCTTGTTCTGGAGGCAATTGTAAAACCTTAGATTTCTCATCGCTTCCTGTCTGTCTGACAATGGTCACTAAATGGTGAATCTCTTCACTAGTGACACAGAAAGCATTAAAAATTGTATAGAGGTTCTAAGCCTCCCCAACTCTATTAAAACCTAAAAAAAAGTGATACACTACATATGAAACTGCAAGCAAACAGTACCAGTTTTGTGTGGATTGACCATTTCAGAAAACTTTAGTATTTACTGTATCTTATGCACATCTTGCTTTCAGTACTCATGCATCAGAGCCTATACATATCCCATACATAGACAGGGTAGTGTGCTGCTTATGTATGTGTTATTTCTAGTTTTAATTTGGACCGGTAAACATTTTTTACCCCAAGTGTATATTGTTGGTATCAATAGACAGTTGACAGCCACAAGGGACTAGATAAGTGACGGTCCAATGTCTATGGGCACCAGAAGGCACCAGAAGACACTGCCAGCTGACGTGTTATGAAGGAGAAGTGATAGACATGTCGCATTTCAAGATTCCCACACCTCCCTCCATAAACTAAATACAATGCTAGAACAATGTGTGATAATAACTAAGACTGCCTTTAGAATTTTATTATTTACCAGTGGCTTCATGGCTTTAAGCCTAAGAGGCAATCATAGGCATAATGCATTATAGGGGAGGAATAGTTAACGCTGGCCTTTCCATTTAGCTAGGTTGCACAGAGCTTCTAAGAAGTGTTTACATTAGGGCCTTACACGCTTCCATTACCTGTGAGGCTGATACTGTACAGATGAAGATCTTCCTATGGGAAAAGGCTCTTATCACAGAATGCAATACAGAGAGGCACCAGAGGTTAAATCCACCAGCAGCTTTTCCTTCTGAAAATAACAAAGTTATTGAGATACTTTTATCATAGCTATATACAGGAGCTGGCCACTGGAAGATCCCCTGACTGCTAAAAGATCTTTCCATAAACACAATGACCTAGCATGTCTGTGCTTCAAGCACTAATGGATGTGATTTTTGGAGGAACAATAGCATTTATTTGAAAAATCTATTTAAAAAATAAAGATTAATTAATTTAACCCCTGGGGATTGGATGGTCAGTGGTCACTGTGTCCACAGCTTTTGAGACGGTCTCCAGGGGCTTTTGTTTGCTTTTAGCAGGTTTTGCTTTCCCATACATACCTACGGGAATGCAAAATCTGCTTGAAGCAAGTAAAAAGGTGGTCAACTGTAGATCAAATCCACCTGGCAACGAATTCTGAATGATTTTAGAAGTGACTCAAACTGATGTCAAGCTGATGCAATTGACGCAAACCCAAAGCCCATGGACACGGGCCCATCATCTAAGAATACGGGTACAGTAAGTCCTCTACTTATGAATGAGTTCCGTTCTGGGAGCTCGTTCGTAAGTCCAACTTGTTCGGAAGTACTACAAAGATCAGGGCTTGCAGACAAGGGCTACCAGCGCTGATCAGTGTGTTCTGGCGGGAGGAGTCCCCCTGTCACAACACAATAGCACAGCTGGGAAGATCGTTGCACCAACATTCCTTATGTTGGTACGGCGATCTGTAAAATGTGCTTTCGTTCAACCCAATGGGTTGAATGAAAAAAAAACTGTGCAAACACTTGTTCTTTGAAAATTTGCAACTCGAAGGTTCATATGTAGGGGACTTACTGTAGCCCCAAATTATGACTGCACTTTGTGTGCAATTACATTTATAAAGTATTGTTACCCCCATTTTCCAACCTCCAATGCTAGTTTTACACCTGACACCTGTTTCCATTTCAACTAGACATCACAGATGAGGCCATACAGCCACTTGTCAAGATCTTCTGGAGAGTACATTGTGCACTCTCTATTCAGTCCCATGGAGGGGTATGCATGCATGATCTGCCAGCACCTAGTCAGGGCCCCCCTTCACACTTTTGCAGTATGCTTAAAGTTAATTAATATGTTCCCAATGAGTTCACAGACACACATTCACAACATTCAAGGAAGACACCACTATCAGCTAAAGAACCAAGGCTTGCAGGACAATCAGCTCCCTAAGAAGGATGTTGGAGTCATTTAATTTGTAATCTGAGTCTATTGATTTACTCTGAACACCAAGGCTAGCCATACACTTGTAGATTTCTCTCACTACGCGAAATCACTGAAATTACCAAGTTCAGCCTTTAGCCAATGCTAATATAGGCAGAATCACAAAAAATAATTTAAGTAACGTCAACGCCCTTTACAACAAATACGTATATGCTATTTAGGCAGAACTTGTACCACTTAAACCTAAATTGCATCTAAAGACAAATGTTTTTTCTTTCACTAGTAAGATTTTCTTTCTCTTCCTGTCGGTATAACAGGAAGTAAGAGGAGATCTCCAAAAAAAGTTGAAAGCAATCCCTTCTCAGACATTTGTTACTTCAACAGGTTCCCCCATTGGAAGATATCCCCTCTATGGCTGTTCCGATTTCTGTTTTGGATTTTTCTCCACTTTCTATTGAATGACAGTTGTCAATAGAACAACTCTTAGTGGGGACACAGACAGCAATGAAAACCAGGCAGGGGTTCACCTTTCCCTACTCTATTCAGCTCTAAAAGTTAAAAAAAGTTTTGGCATTAGGCACACTAAACTTGGGGAACTTTACATTTCTAGTGTCCGACAAGTGTCCATCCAAAGAGGCATAGGCGTGTTTAAGTAGTAAGAATGGGCATACAAAGCACTGAGCATTAGTAAAATTGGATATCAGTGACTTGTCCTTTTAAACCTCTGCCAGCTACCTGACTGCTGGCGGTTTATCTTCTGTTTAATAAGTAATAAAAAAGAAAAGGTCAGAATTTACATAGACCTCTATAGATTAATCCTGACATATTTTTGTAGGCAGCACTTGCTGACAGCAATGGCAGAACAAGGGTGACTCAAGGGTGTGTCCGTGGGGAAAAACAACAATTCTCCATTGCCGGATTCGCACAGAGCACAGCACATGAAGCCACTTGTGTAGAGACTAAGAATGCTGTGTGCAGAGAGCCGTCAAACACCGCGCTGTCCTGTCCTGAAAAATCTACACTGTCATTTTATTCAACGACACTTTTATTAATTTCAGAAGGTGCAGTTTTTTTCTGAATATAGTCAGTCCACCAAATATTGGTACTTTTTTTTTTGTTTCAATGTTTTTATTAAAGTTTTCCAGTTTACAGGAAGAAAAACAGAGAGAATAAATAGTATGCATACAGAGATAGAAAATTCCAAGTACAAACAAAATAATGATAACATTAGCAGTATCCAACTAAACATAGCAATGCGTAAAATTAAAGAGCCATTAGTGTCAACCCCAGAGGGAAATAAGGTAATGCATATGGGGGACTCTTTGATATAAATATAGAGAAACTGGGCATGTCTCCCAGTCACCCAGACACCCCTATTGGGAACAAACTGTGAGTGGGTGGGGGCCCTTATAGCCAGTACTTGTCTCATTGTTTTACCGGTTCTCTGAGAAGAGTATGTGAGTCGCTCTCTATCTCATGTAGCACCTATCTATCCGACTTGTTGTCGGGGAAGGGTTTTGAGGGATGGTTCCCTGACAATCTATTAACCTCCCTGGCAGTATGATTATTTCAGATTTTTGGTGCTGAAAGCGTTACGATTATTTTGCATGGAAATTTGGCGTTTTATATTGTAGGCCTGTAATTCTTAGGAATAACTCACTTAAATCTGTCCAAACAAGAGTCTAGTAGACATCCCGGGTATGAAAAAGTTTGAAAAATGAAATCATAAATTATAATATAATAAATAACTAAAAATAATTATCAAAAATAATAACGTAATAGTAATAAAATTTATTCAATAATGTAATCAAACCAAAAACACTGAAATTTGCTCATTTGCAGAATTGTCGCTGTCGTCACTTTCAGTTTCTGATGATAAATTTCCCCAAAAATCAGTATCACTCAATTCTGCAAATGATTCTTATTTACTATCTGTGTTTTCTAGCTGATCAAAAAACACTTTTGACGCAAAGGGACACTTTTTGGTTGCTATGGACATTGTCAAGTTTCCAGACAGAAAGAATGACATATATAATATACAAGTGCATGCAGGGCTCTGGGCAAACCACTAGGGACAAAGTGGATGTGAAATGTTTTCATACAGTAATGTAATCTATAAGATTACAGTGTACTGTATGTGCTGTGTGTGTTTCACTTTTTGAATTTCCCGCCGGTCTCCGTCCACGTGCGACGCAACGCTCGCAGGCAATGGAGCCCGGCACACAGAGGCATCGGGCGGAGGGACAGACACGCTGACACCACGGGAGGACATCGCTAGATCCAGGGGACAAGGTGAGTAGTGCTGCCTGGATCCAGCAATGCAATCCCGAGTGTGGCTCGGGGTTACCGCTCTTGGTACTGAAAATCCACCCCGAGCCACACTCGGGAATACCGCCAGGGAGGTTAAAGTATACTAATGTGTATTTTGTCTGGCGTAGCTTTAAACCCTAGTGGGGAACCTCATTCTCTGTTATGGGCAGGGGGGGATGAGGGAGTGGGGAGGGCGAAAAGATAGTGTGCAAGTGATTGCAAGTGAAGAGTAAAGCCTCGTACACACGGTGCAACGGTCGTACGACCGAACGGCCCAAATCATATGTTGGCTATTGTATCTCGCGTACTGACATGCACTAAACAATCGTACTACCAAGCCGAACATAGTGACGTGTTATGAACGTATAAAGAGAAAGTTCATGTGCATGTAATTAGCGTCCGGCCATTCCTGACTTCTAAGCATGCGTGTTTTGCACAATACAACTTGTTGGACCAACTTCTCTGTACACACGATACAACGGTCCTACGACCGCTTGTTGGTTTCTAGTCTGCTCATACAACTTCTGTTGTACGACCATCGTACGTCGGCTGTTCTAATCGCGCATACTAATGGTCGATTTAGCATACAACGAGTGGTCGTACGACCGTTTTCATACGACTGTCGAACCGTGCATACGAGGCTTTAGTGTGTAAGTGATTGCCAGCTTTAATCATGCAATGCCTTGTGGGTGCCCCCAGGTCAAGCTACTGTGATATAAACGATTTCGGAAATTCCACAGATTCTGTGAAGTGTTGCCAGCAGGCCCAGATTTTATGAAATTTCGCCGGAGTCTCTCTCGCCTGGTGAACAAGGTCCTCCATTTCAGCGATCCTCCCTACACGTTTAAGCCACTTGGAGATACTTTGGGGGGATTGCTATCCTTCCAATGTAAGGGTATACACATTTTAGCTGCGTTGATGAGGTGAAGGGTGAGAGATCTTTTGTAGGCAGATTGGGGTATGGATGTGTGGTGAAGGAGGTATTGTACCGGAGTGAAGTCAGGGGAGTAGGTCATTATTTGAGTAGTAAGGCGGTGTATTTCTTTCCAGAAAAGTTGTATCAATGAACAGTCCCACCATATGTGGAGCCGGGAGCCACAGGCTATGTTGCATCTCCAGCACAGTGGAGAGACACTGGGTTGATATTTATGGATTCTATTTGGGATCCTGTACCATCTTGAATAGGTGTTGAATCCATTTTCCTGTGCGGAAATGTTAGTTGACCCTTTGTGGATGCGCTCCCAGATTTCCCTAGAAAGATCTATCGAGAGTTCCCTTTCCCAAAGTCGGCTAGTTGCGTTCTCTTTGGGATAACTGCCTGCGAACAATAGAGAATACATGTTCGAGATCAGGTGTCTTTGGGCCTTCCGATCTGGTGCAGATCGTTTTAAATAGAGTGCATTCCCTGTACCAATTGGAAAGTGGTCTGGAGCTATTCAAGAAGTGTCTAATCTGTAGAAACTTAAAGAAAGGAATGGTTTGGTCAGGGTAGCGGGAGGAGAGGGCCTGAAAATATATAAGAGCTTGCCTTTATCAAAGAAGGTTTCTGCCCTAATCAAATTCCTGGTGTGTAGGCTATGTGGGATGAGTTCTGTGAGCCCGGGTGGGAAGTCTGGGTTACGGTCGATAGAGGTCAAAGGTCCTGGTGAAGAGGCAAGATTCATTTGATTACATGTAGCCCAGAAGATCTGTAAGGTAGAGCCAATTAGGCGGTGAGCAATGCTTTTCTTAGGTATCATGTTAGGTCTGATCCACAGCAGGTGGCGGAATATGGGTACTTTAATTACGGGTGGATGCTAATGAACCTTATGACTATATAGCTTCCCATGTCTCCAAGAGACTCTAGAGGTAAGGTCTCCCCACTAGAGTTACCAGATCTGACTAGAGTCTCCATCCTCCTAATACATTTTTAAGGCCAGTTGCACATGGACGTAAGAATTTATTGATGTTATACTCAGGATCTTGTTCGCAAAAAGATCCTGAATTTTGCTTCAATTTCTGCAAGATTCTCTTGCGGGACAATCACAGTAAAATCACACTGTGTTTGGGGTGCCATTGAGAATGACTAGCACCCACAAGCACAATTTTACTGTGATTTAGAATTGCGGGCAAAATTGGTGCTATTCTGTCGGCGATTCCAAAATTGCCCAGTGTAAATGGGGCCTTGTTGCTTTTATGGCACTATACATGTAAATACTTGCATAAACATGTGTATAGGTTATGTAAATGACTGCATTTCCATTTTTGTTTTACAGCTCTGTACTCATTGCTCATCTTTACTTTTTGCTATATTTCAATAAAGATCAATAAAAAAGTGTCATCTTTTTACTCTTGCGTGCAAGAGGCCTACATGTACAGTTTTTTTTTTAATGTAACTAGAGGGTTGAACTAAAATACTGACAGATCCCGCATCAACATAAACAACGTTGATGAAGGGATTTCCCCCGCTGTACTATTGTATTCTGGCAGGGGGACCCCTTGCTCAGCCATCCTTTCTCCTCATTCATAGTACTCTATACTGACTTTAGAGATAGACAGCCTGAAAGCGAACAGCTCCTAGTCCAGAATATAAAAACATGCGAAAAGTGCAGTAAGCCCTACCAGTCTATTAACATTACCTTTTCAAGCTTTAAAGGACAAATTCATATTTATTTAAAAAAAAACAACAACACTGCCCACAAGCGTACAAAAATATAAGACCTGATCCTCGACAAGCGAAAGTCCGACAGATAGAGATTTCAGTCATATCTCATGATACTTACTCCTCTTTCCTACCGACTCGTTCCCCAGGGGGACGGTCTTATGTTATCATGTCGCCCCCTTTAGGGAAGTAGTTGCAACAAATACAACTACGCCCTAGACAGTCATAAAATCAAGTTGGGAGATCAATGTAATTTTTTTTTTGACATGTACATCCGGAGAACGTGCGTTCTCATTTTTCTACTGTGAAAAAATAACTAGAAATAACTTTATAT
>BLSH010425067.1:404343-426072 GCA_018402905.1 Glandirana rugosa
ACTTACGTTCACACCGGCTCACATCCGGTAAAACCAATAAATGAAAAATTATTTGGGAAACAGTGGACTCCCTTATTCAGGGTGGTCAGAAAATGCTCAGCTACACAGCAAAGATGATTCCTGTCCCAGGAGCAAGGATGTCAGCTTTATCAAACAATTAAAAGGGATCCTGGGCTGCTCTCAGTGGATCATAGGATATGTAAAATAAGGGCTCAACATAGTGTAATATTGTAAAAACACAAGGGTTTATTAAAAAGTAAATAACCAAAATGGCCTACACTCGGCCACACTTGCATTCATGCATTTTAGGTTTTTTTTTTTTGTTTCTCCCCTGTACCATAGTGTTATTTCCTGATGATCCTGCCAGTAGATCTGTGGTTTTCCCACTTACTGTAATAGGGTGACAATAATGTTTGCTCCGCAGTGAAATCAGCATAACAGTATATTTCTATGACCACATAGTTTGTGTTATAATTGCATTAAATAATTATATTGATTATAGATGTTTGTAAATTAGCCTCTAGGGAAAGCTTTCATTGTTTCAGTGCAATTACTCTGTATTTCTTCTTAAAAACTGATATCAGCGGTGCATTGGGAGAAAAATGATGAAAAATGTATCCCTTTAAATCCAATGGAACTCTTCACAACAGTGCTCTGTGGGTGCAGTGCATTTTTTAAAAGACCTGTATCTTTTCAAAAGTGCACCAAAATGCACTTCCCATTGATTTGTATAGAAAACCCACCAAACATGCATAAGAAACACACCCGTGGTGCGTTTTTTGATTCACATGCCCCAAGTTTCATAAGATACATAATTGGAGTCGCATATTGTACGTCTTTTTACCACATTTTTTCAGTGGAGTAATGTGAAAGGGCCTTTACACTGTGAAGCACAACCATTGTATAGTATTGGAAAGCAGAAATCAGTGCCTGGATATGTAGTTAACAAATATGGTTGCCTCCATTGTACATATATAATTACATATTATTCATAAAAACAAGGCTTTTAAAACCTTAATGCACACTGATAAAATAACTTGCTTTAAGTGGATCTCTTTTACATATACAGTATATAAAAAAAAATAATAACTGTACATATCCTTTAACCTGAACCTAATACCAAACACTAACATAGAACCTCAGGTGAACCTTATACGATCAATAATTATTAGGCATGTGAAAAGACTGATGGAAAATAGGCAAAAAAAATCCAACTCAAAATCAAAATTTTCTCTTGACGTCAGTCTGTTGCAAGAGAATTGTTCAGATGGTATCAGGGAAAATGAAGGGCGCCCAGCCCAACCAATCAATGGGGGATGTCAAGAATGAATAACAGATACTGTAAATAATTCTTTCCAACCATCACACATAAATGGACTTGTTGGACATCCCATTTCAAAACCATGGGCATTAATATGGAGTTGACCTTCCTATAACAGTCTGCATTCTTCTCGGATGTTTTCCACAAGAGTTTGGGCTGTGTTCAGGGGCGTAACGATAGGGGTTGCAGGGGTTGCAATTGCAACCGGGCCCCATGGTCCAGGGGGCCCATGTGCCTCCCTTGTACACCTGAATAGGAGGGATGGCGGGGGCGGCATTTAGAGGACCCAATCTCCTCCATTTTCCTCTATCCAGTTTACTTGTCTTCTGCTGTTCCCAGGGCCCCTGTGTGCTTCCCTGGTCCCCCTGGGGCCTGCTGCAGAACTTGTGAAAGGACCCCACTGCAATAATAAAGGGACCCACAATAGGCGTAAAGGGCCCCAGCATCAGTGGGAAGAGGGAAGGGCCCTGGTCAGGGGGCCCTTCATAATTTCTTGCACCGGGGCCCTGAAGGTTCCTAGTTACGCCTCTGGCTATATCAGTAGTGTTACCAAGTATTCATGCATCTGCCACTACTGTTTCCATACTTCCTGGCAGGGGCGTAACGATAGGGGTTGCAGGGGTTGCAATTGCAACCGGGCCCCATGGCCCAGGGGGCCCATGTGCCTCCCTTGTACACCTGAATAGGAGGGATGGCGGGGGTGGCATTTAGAGGACCCAATCTCCTCCATTTTCCTCTATCCAGTTTACTTGTCTTCTGCTGTTCCCAGGGCCCCTGTGTGCTTCCCTGGTCCCCCTGGGGCCTGCTGCAGAACTTGTGAAAGGGCCCCACTGCAGTACCGTAATAAAGGGCCCCAGGATCAGTGGGAAGAGAAAAGGGCCCTGGCCAGGGGTCAGGGGGCCCTTCATAATTTCTTGCACCGGGGCCCTGAAGGTTTTAGTTACGCCTCTGGCTGTGTTTAAAATAATTCATGTGTAATCAGCCAAAAGAGCATTTATGTGGTTTGGTACTGATGCAGATGAGAAGACAGGGCTCATAATCAGTGTTCCAATTTCTGGTACAATAATTTTTATTGTAAAAAAAGAATAACATATTGACAAACGTTCACCCGCACAAGGGTATAGTGCAAAGAGTAAAACAGAGAGGCAACTGTTGTTGGTAATAGCTATCCACCAGGCGACCACATGGGCGAACCCAGGGGTCCATATAAATTCCTGAGCCTAAGGGCCAGCTAACTGGGGCCCTAGATGCAATGTTCCAATTTCATAGTTGTTTAGTTGGGTTCCAGGCACTGTCCAGGCCACTCGAGTTCCTCCACACCAAACTCGTCTTTATGGAGTTGGCACCTGAACTCAAGAATTTGGAGGGATGTCCACAGGGTCGTGCCACTGTTGGATGCCACCTGAGGCAGCCTATTTTTGGCACCCCCTCACCATCGTTTGCTAGGCCCAGGATATATAGCGTCATTGATTGCTGGGATGCTGGTAGTCTGGGCTGCATGACATCAATGGATGCTAAGACACTGGGGATGAGGGCCACACAGCCTTATTGGTTGCTAGGACACAGATGACTGAGCCGCACAGTATCATTGGTTGTTATGATGCAGACGGCTGCTATATGGACTAGGGGCTCAATATACACAGTGCTGAACCACCTGTGTACACAGGGCCTCCTACCATGCCTCCACGAGTTCACTCTTATTTGGCCTCATTGGTGGCCCAGCCCTGGGCGTCCACGTATTTTTTTGCTCTTACACTGTACCTGGTGGAACTTATTTGATGGATATCCAGCAGTTGCATAGATAGCAATAACAGAAATCATAAAACAATAGCGAATGCTTGTGAACTGTGAATGTCATGGCCATGCAAGGTCAACAATGCAAACATTTTAAGCATTGCTCAGATCGAGAGATAGGCCTGAAGCTGGATGCGCAGCTTAAGTGAAAGGCCTACATGACTAGTTTTGCAGTTAGGCTGGAGGGTTTGATGGGGTTAAAATAAAAGTGTATGTTTCAAAGTGGCAGGGGGTCTTACCTGATTGTGTAAGGCTGGGGTGTGGCAGGGAGCGGCAGGGTGGGGCCATGGTGGTCTTAGAAGGGGCGGTCACTTGCCTCATGGTCAGTTGGAGCAGGATTGGGAAAGATGAGCTTTTCCCTTCCCTCCCTCCCTCCCTATGTTTTACCATTTTGGAATGTATTGTTTGTTTTTTTTTTTACGTTTGAGGACTGATGGTTTCGCAAATGGGGTTATCTAACTACGCTGCGAGTCCTGGTTCTAGTTTCATCATTTCAGATTATTGTCGTAGCAGCTGGCAGAGGTCAGTAAGGTGCCAATGCTTAGGAGGCTGTATCAAGGAATGTAGAGTTGAATTGTTCTTGAGTCAGTGCAGTTGTGGCTGGGGGCCTTGAAGTGGAATGGTTGTGGATATAGCCGGTTATTAAAATAAATGTGCCTTCAAAGACCCTAGACCAAAAAATGTCAGTCAGGAATGTTTGTTAGACATTTTCAGGATGAAAATGGATTTTGAAAAGGTTGTAATTTTTGTATATTTGTGTAGCCATGGCCGCGACCCCTAGAGTCCTAATGGTGACCTCCAGAGTCAGGGAGAGCTGACATCCCTCTACACAGTATGGGTTACTAGGCATAGTAGGTGTAGTGCAGATAGAATTTTGGCGCCAGTCACTTTGTGAATGCAAAAAGAGATGTATTGTCTCTTAACAGAACTGGGGAGAGTGGGTTAGGGCCTGGACACCCTTAGGCTGGTGCAAAAACTCTTGGCAGACTCCGAGACAAAAATAGGAATAGAAGGGCAGCTATACAGTTCAAGGGCCTTTAAGCTGGACTGCAGCAAACTGTAGTTGTAGACTGCTGTCTCCTATAGCAACTGAACTTACAAACTTCAACTTCAATGTAGATCACAACTCACAGTATCCTGTTGTAGATCCTCTCACTGAGCTCCCAGTCTCTCACTAGACTCTTCAGATCCCATCCGCCATTGGATCCCTTGAGCTCCTCCACAACTAACCCGTTGTGGCATCCAAGTATCACCCACGCTGGCCCGCTGGGTCCCTGGCTTGACTCTGCTGAAGCTTTTCCAACTTCTTCACCATCCCTGGCTAGTGAAAACAGCTGCTCTGGTACTTCTTCAGACTTCACAAAACCTGGCCTCTGATAACAAGAGATGGTCCCTTGCTGGCGACTATGTCCCCTTTACCCCTGGCTCTGGTTCTCATTTGCCTATGGCGACAGGAGTGGTTGTCTCTGATGGCAATTTCTTTTCTTCACCTATGGCAACAACTTGGTTGGGCTCCAAGCCTGAAGCCCCAACCTTGTGCTGTTTGCTTCCAACCTAGATATTCCTCAGACCGCCTAGCAGCCAGGTACTCCCAGATAGGCCTCAGGCTTCTCACCAAGCAGCCGGGAGCTTTTCAACACACGTCCACCTAGACAGCCGTCCAGGTGGCACAGAAAACCCCGATCACCTAACTCTTCCCAAATAAATAGGCTCTCCCAGCAGGTTAAGGGGCCGACCTATCCACTCATAGTCTGAATTCACTATGCCCTTGTCATTCTAATGCCACAGGCAGCAATGTCCCCCAGTGACAGAAGAGAGAGGTGCATCCAATCCAGATTTAGGGAAATGTCAGTGGATCCCCTAACAATCAGCCCAGCTATTTACCACCTAGCAAACTAAATTTGTTAGCAACCCTGCCTAAAACGAGGGTGCTACATTTGTATTTGAATAAAATGGCTGCTATGGCCTTTTTCATTCCGACAATGGTTTCCAGTTGTTTGTTTTTGGGTAAGGGAAATTTAGTTGGGTGGGGGTTAGTATCAAGGTCATTAAGCCGTAATACAAGGCAATACCTTAGTCATGACTTAACCTTTTTGGGGTTAACTAAAGGGAGATATTTTTATTATGATCAAAGCATAGAGGAATAACCAATCGTAAAATTTAGATCAGAACATATAGTATTTTTGTGTACCAACAATGAATGAACTGCTAATCATCATCAGGATAACTGCATTCATATAGAGCTTTAATAAGGAACATATAGAAAAAAATCTTAGTGTCTTGGTTTTGTGTCTTATATAATATAATAAAATATAATATAATATATTTTGCGTATTAAGCATAACAAGCAGAACATATAGTGATATTGCGATGTGTTGGGAAATGGTTTCAAAACTGATCTTTGATGGCTGAGATGCCTCTATCTATCTATTTATCTATCTATCTATTATTGCCTTTTGTTCTTAGTGAACAATCTCACCTATTACAACCTTTAGGAGCTTATAAGTACACACCTTAATAGAGGGTGATGGAAATGTCAGTGCTCTGAAGTAGAAAGCTGAGATTATACACCACAGACTCAATGAGTAAATAGCCCATACAGTTAGTCTAAGACCCAGGTAGTATAAAGGACAGGCATTTGATGCTGAGCATAATTAAACTCAAAGAGATAATGCATGGACAAAAATAAATTTGCTAAGCTTGCACTAAATACATATTTGCTTTTTAGCAGGAATACTTGAATCATAAATATAACATACCGGTAAACCATAGTTGCCAACATTGTCCAAAAATGTATAGGGGCACGTTTTTTGTAAGTAGGCGGGGTCTTATAATACTTAGGGGGTGGCGCATTTGTTTGTAGGTGTGTTTTAGCTGACAGCGGTTAAAAATGGGCATGGTTTAAGCTAAATAGTGGGCGTGGATTAAAGGGGGCTTGGCTGAAAGGGGGTGTGGTTCAAGTCTGAGATGAATGAGGGATGGAGCAAGAAAGAAAGAAAGAAATAGGGAGGGAAGGAGAGAAGGAAGGAAAGAAAGAGGGATGGAGGGACAGCAGGCCCAGATCCTACACCACAATAGCAATATGTGCATTCCAGAAAGTTTAACAAACAGCAGATAAAGATACTCCAAACACCTTGTGTTAGTGCTTCAATCATCCCGGCACCATGGTTGGTATGGTATCAGGATGATTGAAACACATTATTTATATTATTAGGTTGTAATATAAAATGAAATAGTTCAACTCACCATAAAGCAGAATCAGTGGGAGCCCCGAGTGTGTCACTTGCCACGTCGCCTGCTATCAGATGCCATTAGGTGAACCCAGTGGAGTCCCTCCTTACATCGTGTGTCCCCAATGGAGCCCCCTCTTCCATCAGGTGTCCCCAGCGGAGTCCCTCCTTCCATCAAGTGTCCCCAGAGGAGTCCCTCCTTCCATCAGGTGTCCCCGGCGGAGTCCCTCCTTACATCAGGTGTCCCCAGTGGAGTGCCTCCTTACATTAGGTATCCCAAGCTGAGTCCCTCCTTCCATTAGGGGTCCCCAGCGGAGTCATTCCTTCCATTAGGTGTTCCCAGCAGAGTTCCTCCTTACATTAGGTGCCCCCAACGGAGTCCCTCCTTACATCAGGTGCCCCCAGTGGAGTCCCTCCTTACATCAGCTGTCCCCAGCAGAGTCCCTCCTTATATCAGCTGTCCCCAGCAGAGTCCCTCCTTACATCAAGCATTCCCAGCAGAGTTCCTCCTTACATCAGGTGTCCACAGCAGAGTCCCTCCTTACATCAGATGCCCCCAGAGGAGTCCCTCCTTATATCAGGTGCCCCCAGCGGAGTCCCTCCTTCCATCAGGTGCCCCCAGCAGAGTCACTCCTTACATCAGGTGCCCCCAGCGGAGTCCCTCCTCACATCAGCTGCCCCCAGCGAAATCCCTCCTTACATCAAGCATTCCCAGCAGAGTCCTTCCTTACATCAGGTGCCCCCTGCAGAGTCCCTCCTTACATCAGGTGCCCCCAGCAGAGTCCCTCCTTACATCAGGTGCCCCCAGCGGAGTCCCTCCTTACATAAGATGGCCCCAGCAGAGTCCCTCCTTATATAAGGCGTTCTCAGCAGAGTTCCTCCTTACATCAGGTGCCCCCAGCGGAGTCCATCCTTACATCAGGTGCCCCCAGCGGAGTCCCTCCTTACATAAGATGGCCCCAGCAGAGTCCCTCCTTATATAAGGCGTTCTCAGCAGAGTTCCTCCTTACATCAGGTGCCCCCAGCGGAGTCCATCCTTACATCAGGTGCCCCCAGCAAAGTCCCTCCTTCCATCAGCTGTTCCTAGCAGAGTCCCTCCTTAGATCAGCTGTCCCAAGCGGAGTCCCTCCTTACATCAGGCATTCCTAGCAGAGTTCCTCCTTACATCAGGTGTCACCAGCGGAGTCCCTCCTTACATTAGGTGTCCCCAGCAGAGTCCCCCCTTACATCAGGTGTGCCCAGCGGAGTCCCTGCTTACATCAGGTTCCCCCAGCAGAGTCCCTCCTTACATCAGGTGCCCTAGCGGAGTCCCTCCTTCCATCAGCTGTCCCCCCTCTTCATCCGGGTGTGGGCCGCCCCCCACCTGGATTTGATCTCCATGCCATTTACAGAAGCCCACCAGCAAGTGGAGGCCGAAGGAAGGAAAGAACCAAGAGGCGGAGCCTGGGTGGCATTGAAAAGTGGCTGCCAATAGAATGGGCTCCATTTCTGTTGGCAGCCGCTTTCTTTGCCACCCAGGCTCCACCTCTTGCTTCTTCCTCACAAGCTGGTCTTCTGTAAAATGGTGGCGGAGACAGAACCAGAAGTTCCAGCCACGGACCTCTAGCAGCGGCGGTGGTGGAAAATCAGGAAAATGCGAATTTCTCCGGACATTTCCCTGGATTCTGTAAGACTGGAACAAAGGTGTAAATCCTGGGAATGTCGCGGGAAATTTGTGACTGTTGGCAAGTATGGTAAGCCATAATGTACCATGTAGGTGCCCACACATTACACTACATTTGTGCAGCCTCCTTTAGAGTTGCTTATAGATATGTAATGAGAACAACTGTATGATTGGCTATATATTCATTTAACTATTTAGGTAGACCCTCACACTGTATAGTTGTTGCTAAATATAACAGAGAATTTACAACCATTCTGTAATGTGTGTGGCCAACACAAGGCCACCAACCCACTTGAAGAGGGGAGGACAGGGGGCATTTGCCCCCCAGGCTAAGATAAATATTTTGGGCTTGTGGTCCTGAGTAGAGATACTTCCCATTTAGATCTCTCTCAGAGAAGTCATCTTGTATAGCTCATAAAACACATCCTTACTCACAGTTCATCCCTTACAATACACCTTTTTCAGCATATATACTGTATGTGAAAAGATGTATTGCAAAAAAAGTGTCCTGTAAGACAATACTAACCTTTCACCATGGCCACTTATCAATGCAGACACACTTTATGTGGTCCACGCGGGGTTGATTTACTAAAGGCAAATAGACTTTGCAAGTGCAGTTGCTCCAGAGTTTAGTAAATGAGCAGAAGCTCTGATGACTTCCATCATCCAATCACGTGCAAGCAAATATTCTGTTGTTTTTTTTTTTTTTTTTCCTTGCACGTGATTGGGTATTATGCCAAATCTAGCTTAAAGTGATACTAAAATCTAATTTTTTTCTTTAAAAATAACAAACATGTCACACTTGCCTGCTCTGTGAAATGGTTTTACATAGAGCAGCCCAGATCCTCCTCTTCTTGGGTCCCTCTTCTGCGCTCCTGTCCCCTCCCTCCTGCTGAGTGCCCCCACAGCAAGCAGCTTGCTATGGGGGCACCCATGCCGAGCCGCTGCTCTGTGTGTCCATTGAGACACGGAGCCACAATTCGGCCCTGCCCCTTTTCTCTACTTATTGGCTCACTGACTTTGATTGACAACAGTGAGAGCTAATGGTGCCACACTGCCATCTCAGCCAATGAGGAGGGAGAGTCCTGGACTGCCGAGACTGTCCTGCAACATCGCTGGATCAAGATGGGGCTCAGGTAAGTATTAGGAGGGCTGCTGGACACAGAAGGTTTTTTACCTTAATGCATAGAATGCAGACTTTACAACCACTTTAACCTCATTTACTAAGCACTGGAGCAACTACAGCTGCAGAATGCACAGTCTATTTGCCTTTAGTAAATCAACCCCTTTCTGTAGCCCACAGGAAGCCTTCCCTACCATGAAAAGGCCAGTTGGAATCTGGGAATTTATGGAAAGAGACGGCCAGCAGACAGGCAGCACTCACAGCACGAAATGAGATTTTTCACTTATATTGGATTATCAAAAATAACAATTGTTCGTATTGCTATTACAATGCTGATATTTTAAAATGAAAGTGTGTGATGTGATCATAGATCTTTTTTTTAGAACTTTTTTTAACAGAAACCTGCCAGATTTTGCATAAGTTCCACAGACTTCCGTGCGGTGAAGTTAGTCAACTTTAACTGTGACATTTTAACTGAGTAATCTGAAAGCATTTAAACAAATGTCAGCAAATAGAAAAGAGAGGGAGGGAGAGGGAGAAGAGCTAAGAGCCCAAAATAGTGTGGTAAGTTAGTTTATTATAGAAATAATAAAAACTTGTAAAGATTGCGCACTCACAATTTTTTTGTTTCTTTTAACAAATGTCAGTAGATAAATATTCTGTTACATATACAAGTTATGAAAAGACCATCTACTTCAGTACCACAGATAGTCAGGGACCTCTGGATTAGCAAGGTGCATCCCAGGGGTACTATGGGACCATAAACACCTTGTTATAATCTTCATATCCTCACCTAAGGAGGCAACAACTTCACTTTCACACTTTCACTTGGCACTTTCCCAGCTGCAACACTTTTCCCCTACTTTGGTTTTATTGAAAAAAAAACCCATGCCAAGGCATCCCCATTGATGTCTATTGGGGTAAATGGAGCATTCAAGATGACACAATCGGGGTTGATTTACTAATGGCAAACAGACTGTGCACTCTGCATATATAGTTGCTCCAGAGCTTAGTAAATGAGCAGATGCATTGCTGACTAACATCATCCAATCATATGCAAGCAAAAATGTAGTTTTTTAAAAAAAAAAATTCCTTGCATGTGATTGGGTATTCTTTGCAAAGTGAAGATTTACCTAATTTACTAAGCTCTGGGGCGACTGCACTTGCAAAGTACACAGCTTATCTGCCTTTAGTAAATCAACCACATTGTTTTTAAAGCGGAGGTCCCCCAGGTCCTCCTAGAATGAAAAAAATGGAAGGCCAGCAGCTACACATACTGCAGCTACTGACTTTTAATAATAGGACACTTACCTGTCTTGGAGTCCAGCAATGTCGGCACCGCAGCTGATGTTTACATCAGCGGTCGGGTGCTGCCGCCGCCATTTCGGGTAAGGAAACCTGGCAGTGTAGCATTACAGCTTTACACCGGAAGCCCTACTGCACATGCGCGAGGCTCCGCTGTGCTCTACTGTGGGTCCGTCGGCCAGTAACCGAGCAAGAAGGGAGGAGGGAGCCGGGCTGCTAACATCAGCGGCCGTGGTCGCCGGCCCGAGCTCCAGGATGTGGGGAAAAGAACAACCATCAAAGCACGGTGTATTCTCGTCCCACTCCCCCGAAAGGTGCCAAATGTGACACCTGAGGGGGGGAGGAATCCAATCAGCGGAAGTTCCACTTTTGGGTGGAACTCCGCTTTAATATTAAAAGCAACTTAATTTGAAGGTATGAAACACCTTTACTATGCTTCGTACTTCTCAAGCTACTTCATAAGTGTGAAAGAAATTGTAAACTCTGTATTCTGTACATAACTGTATTGTGTTTTGTATGCTTTGCTTATGTATTACACACTGCACTCATTGCGCACAGGACACTAATAATGTTTTGATTACGTGTTTGCATTTGAAGTCATGATAAGAAATTAGCCTGCCTATGTAACTCCCCTTGTTACAATTGTAATGTTGATGTGATACCTACGCTAGCATGTGTGGTAAAAACGTCAGTTGTGTAGAATAAACAGAATAGTTATTTAGAAAAATGCTGAGTGTATCTTTTTGTGTTTTCCCTATTGCAGTAGTTATTAACTTGGAACCACTGATTAATATGAGGATAGGAGTTGCCTTTCTATAAAATTTCCAGAATTAATAGGTATGGTGCTTAAATATTCCTTTACTTTCCTTTCCATGCTACCAAAAGAAATGCAAAGGGGTCTTGATGCACCATACCTGATGAAGTGGCCTGAGTAGAAATGTGTTGAAGGTATTTTATGCTCAAAAAAAAGTTCCTTTGAATATAAAAAACATCAGGCCATCTCAGATTCTCCACTACATTACACATCAACTGAAGTACCGCGGGAAAGATTATTTTCAATTAAACTAATGTTCTCTGTTCAACCGAGTCTGCAACAATCAGACAACCGACAAGGTCTGAAGGTATCCCCATTCTTAGAGAGCGATCCATTGAAAAAGGTCTACATGGAGACAGACACATTCTCTACATGCATTATTACTGGTTGCCAGCCAGCAAAGGTTTCATATAACTATACATACTGTATGTAAGTACAGATAGATCCTGTTTTATGTTTTTTTTCTCCTCATCCTCCTTTTTTTTGGGGGAATCCAAACAACTTTTTTGCAGTCAACTCCATAGAGACTTTTCTCCTGTTCTTCTCTTCTTCTTCCCAGAAACAGCTAACCCAATTTTATCTGGAAGACAACATTTTTCAGACCCTGTCTGTTGTTACAGCTTGGTTGTTTTGCCCTTAAGGACATCACTTTTGTTTTTTTGTTAAGTTTTCACCAAGACAATTATATTGTTCGTTCTAGACACTCATGTCAGCTATGTTCTGTCCCCTGAGCCATGTATCTGTGACAGTAGAGCGCTGTCAGGAGAGTGACCTCATGCCAATGACATGCTAAATGCTGTGCTTTTCAGCCAAAAGGACTTGCTTCAAATGCCTTTGCTTTAAATGTGAGATTTGCACATTGTTTGTCTATTTCTTATGCTAAGCTGATTAATACTCCATAAACTGCTGTCATTTCCATTCCTCCATGACCTGTCTTGAGAGAAGCTTCATTCCACAAGTCATTAGGTGACCCGTGAAAAGGTTAAAAGAGATTTAAACTGCAAGAAGTCATATTGGTTTCTCAAAGCAAATTAGGAGATTAGTAAAAAATGATGACAACCCGTGCTTGGCTTGGAATGATACTTCAGAGTTTTCAAGGTATCTGTTTACGAGAGTCAAGGATATACTTATAAACTGAGCATCTATTGCGACTACAGAGTCTTGTGAAAAAAATAGCCCAACACATCCTAAAGGCAGTATATAGCATTTTATTTAAATAGAAATTAATTGTAAAACATTAATTATTATTTTTTTTTAGTGTAAGGACAAAACAAAGCATATGCAGTACATCTCTCCAATGCATGCCATTTTCCATTGTTTTATCCCTTTACAAAATCAGCAAGTACGGAAAAATACTTGTTCATCTACCAGAAATCCAGAGTGCTCCTAACTTCCTGTTTGCTGACAACACAGTACTTCTGCTGCCCTGAAATCCCAGCTAGTGTTGTCAGCTCTGTTTGCTGTACTACAGAACTCAACCTGTTTCAGCTCCTCTGTATTTCTCTCCACATGAATACATTGATTTCTTTCCCAGCTAAGCAGTGATGTTATTGTAAACTTATAAGTCTGCTCCCAAGCTCCCTGTTAGCCTCACATCTCCAGCAGTGGGTGAGCGGGTGTAATCACCAGTTCCCATCTATGCCCGCAAACGCATAGGTATAATTCAAAAGAAAGTTCACATTCCACTATGATGACGTCATCAGGCAGCCCCCGCCCCTTACCTATTTAAGAACTGTCACCCAGCGGAGTAGACATTAGGCAGTCAGGCTTCGTTGTGGGCGGACCTTTTTTTTTTTGGGTGTGGCAGGCGTCGTGATTGACTGTGGATCTACATCGGGGGACATTTTTTAATTTTTTTTTTTTTTTTTTTTAAATAAAGGACTTGGCAAAAACTGTCTACTGTTTTACTTTATTTTTGACACCTTTTTTGGTGAATGAGTAGGGGTGCAATGTACCCCATACTCATTCACATGGGGGGGGGGATGTGGGGGCCCACTTGTTAAAGGGGGCTTCCAGATTCCAATAAGCCTCCTGCCTTCTCGCTCACCCCCCCCCCCTTTCCTGGCCTGCCAGGCCGAGTGCCATTTTTTTCTTTAAGTCAATTTAAATGTGGTTTGACTTGTTTTTTTTCTTAGAAATTTCATTTTTGCTGCAGCATGTTCTATACATACTATAGATGTGCCATTTTACAGGCAGGCTAAGGGGACACCCAAGGCACTACATTTAGAGGAACCCCACTTAAAGTGAAACAAAAATTGAAAAATGACATTTGCACCTGCAGGCATCATCCTGGTACCGTTTTTTAGAGCTGGTGGTTGGCTCTCTTTTGAAATCAATCGTAGGATCCTGTCCTAGGATCGCCCCCACCCCCCCCCCCCCCACTCGCTGCCCTCCGCGGCTTTACCAGGATCTTCCTTCCCACCGGTGTCCCGATCGATGATGGCACTTCCGCCGGCGGATCATAGAGGCAATTAAAGAGGAAGTAGACCCAGATGGGGTTTACTTCCTCTATATACACCTGTAAATTAGAAGCATAATGGGTTACTATGCATCGCATAGTAACCCATTATGTGCCACTTACCTGCGAACGAGTCCAGCGGTGTCCCCTGCGCTGGCCGCATCCATCTTCTGCCCTTCTTCCTTCCGGGGCCGCGACTCCGGCCAGTCACAGCGCTCTGGGAGCCGCCAGTCACGGCACAGTGTCAGTGTCAGTGGAGAAATGGCACGGAGGCCGTTTCTTCACTGCGCATGTGCCATAATGACGTCGGCACATGCAGAACACTGCATATCTCCTGAACCGTACAGGTTTAGGAGATATGCAAGGTACCTACAGGTAAGCCTTATTCTAGGCTTACCTGTAGGTTAAAGTGGTTGTCACAGGTTGACAACCACTTTAAAGACCAGCTTTGATCACCTCTATGATATAGGAACCTAGAAGCGATGAGCTTACATCACTGCAGGTTTCCCCAGAAGTAAACTACGCCATTTCAAAACTGAAATGCATTTGATTTTGCACCGATTTTGGTGTGATCAAATGCTTTAAGGGGCAGAGGGATGAACTGGGTTCTTATAGACCCCAGATCTTTCCATAAAGAGTACCTGTCATATGTCTGTTGCTGTCACAAGTGATGTTTACATTCATTGTGACAGCAATAAAGGTAGAAAAGAAAAAAAAATGAAAGAAGAAAAATTTTAAATGCCCCCAACCCCCCCACCATGCTCGCATTCGAAGGCAAGCGCATGCGTTGGTCTTGCATGTATGCAAACAGCGACCATCCCACACATGTGAGGTATCACCACAAACGTCATATCATGGGCAGTAATTCTACCACCAGATCTCCCATGTAAATTTAAAGTGGTAACCTATAAAGGCTTTTAAAGCATCGCCTATAGTTAGCAGCTTTTCGAGTCAACGCGGGGATAGAGGGACTGGAGATAGCGGGAAGAAAACACAAGGTGTCTGCATTTGCAGATGACATTATGATGTGTGTAACAAATCCCTCGCAGACGCTCCCTAATATTCTGGCAGAATTTGAAAGATATGGGGAACTCTCCAATTTAAAAGTAAATGTGGGGAAGACCGAGAATCTGAATATTATTTGCCATTACTCAATAGAACTAAACAGGATCTGAAGGGTTACCCTGCCGACAGGCTGTCCTGGTTCGGCAGGATAAACGTGGTCAAAATGGTCACTCTTCCGAGAGCACTGTACATCTTTCAAACCGTCCCAATACCTATATCAGGGTCTTATTTTAAGACAGTAAGGCAGTTGATCAAGAAATTTATTTGGAAATATAGAGGACTAAGTATAGCCTATAAGGTTTTGGTAAGACCTAGGACTTCGGGTGGTGTGTCCCTTCCAAATTTTGGGAAGTACCATGAGGCAGCGGTTCTCTGGAGGATAATAGATTGATTCCATGGTGCAGCCCAGAAAAAATGGGTACAACTGGAGGAAAGTATAAGCAATTCAAATTCAGGGCAGAGTATTTGGTTACCAGGGCAATATGGAGGACTCTCTAAAGATTTAGCGGCAATTACATCAGTGACGCTTAGAGCTTGGGACAGATTACTTAAAAATACTAACTGGCAAAATAACAGCCCCTTAATGCCCTTAACAGGCACAAACTACTTCCTTCCAGCGAAAGATAATAGAATGTACCTGAGATGGTCCCCTGACTGTTTGAGACTGAGGGATGTCCTGAGCGGGAACTCCTTCGCTTCTCTAACGGAATTACGCACAGGATACGGCTCCTCCCCTTGGGATGTCAGGAGATATAGACAACTCCAGCACTTCGTGGGGAGTCTTCCAAAACCCCTTTGTTCAGCACAGGATCTCCACCCATGTGAAAGACTTGTGGACCCGGGGCCGGCAGGCCTTCTGGAGAGTAGGAAAAACGAATTGAGCATGCCTGTTCCAGAAGCGGTGAAATGTAAAGTCTTGGAGTATGTGCACTCCACTTCTTTAGATACAAGGATAAAAGAAATGGATTATAAATTATTGACGAGGTGTTATTATGTTCCATCAAAGTTACACAAGATTGACCCTGAGTCCTCTCCTTTATGCTGGCGGGCTTGCGGGTGGGGTTGGGACCCATGCGCATGTATGGTGGCTGTGTCCCATGATTCAAATTTATTGGAAAGAAGTTCTGAGCCTAATTAAAAAGATTAGTAATGTGGAAGTTAAGTTGGATCCCTGGCAATGTCTGTTTCATGCCTCAAATGATTTGAGGAAGAAATATAGATCAGCCCTAACCCCGTTTCTATTAAACGATGCAAAAGCATTGATCCCGAAATTCTGGAATACAAGGAAAACACAGACGATGCAGGAGTGGTTGAGAGAAGTCAATAGAATCTGACTGATGGAGGAATTGATTGTGTTACAAAACGAGGGGGGATGAAGGTTCTATAACACCTGGAAGAGCTGGTTAAAGTTTAAACAATCCCCAGCGTATGGGAGCTTTGTAGGCAGTGGGGAGTTTAACTGAGAGGTGAATAGCAAGTGGGATTGGGTAGTAATATTTGAGGGTAATACGGATGGAGGCCCAGGTATCTCCTCTCCCCTTTCGATCTCCAGAGGGGGCTTACCCCCCCCCATTTTTTTTTGTTTTTTCTAGTGGCTAGTAGTAGCTACTTGCAACACATTTACACCTTTTTGTTTTTGTCACGTTGGGCTCTGCGGATTGGTAGAGCCCCAGAGGTGTTTTTACTCAGGGCACCTTTGGTGAGTGGTTGGTGGTAGCTAAACTTAACATTCAATTTTTTTTTTCTTTTCCTATGTGGCGAATGGTAGCCACTCTTAACACATAATCACCTTTTTTTGTGGCGAGTAGTAGCTACTCTTAATACATTTACACTTTTTTGTTTTTGTCACGTCGGGCACTGCGGATTGGTAGAGCCCCAATGGTGGGTTTTACTCAGGGCACCTTTGGTAGGTGGTTAGTGGTAGCTAAACTTAACACTAAACTTTTTTTTTTCCCTTAGTGGCTAGTAGTAGCTACTTTTAACACATTTACACTTTTTTGTTTTTGTCACGTTGGGCTCTGCGGATTGGTAGAGCCCCAGAGGTGGTTTTACTCGGGGCACCTTCGGTAGGTGGTTAGTGGTAGCTATCCTTTACACTCAACTTTTTTTTTTCACTATGTGGCGAATGGTAGCCACTCTTAACACATAACCACTTTTTTTTTTTTATGTCCCCGGTTTGTGGAGAAGGGCAGGGGAGGGCCCTGTCCAGCACAAACCCTATAAACCCTTTACTGACAAGTAACATCTAGGAATGGGAAGTATGATGTATTGAATAGGAGATGTTGATGATATATGTGATTTTTGACTTGTAAATGTCCTGACACTGACTGTTTTAAATCAATAAAAAGAATTTGAAAATAAAAATAAAGCATTGCCTATGTATAGTAAAATTTATGTTTGTCATCGTTGCAGGGCATGTGCAATAAAAGCGTGATGTTTCTTATCCATTTACTCAGCGTAACATCATATTTTATATTTTACAAAAAAATTGGCCTATTTATGTTTTTTTTTTGCATTTTTTTCCCCAAAAAATGGTGTTTGACAAACCACTGTGCAAATATTGTGTGACATAAAAAATTGCAACACCCGCCAATTTATTCCCTAGGGCCTCTGCTCTAAAAATATATAATGTTTGGGGGTTCTAAGAAAATTTCTAACAATAAATGCTGATTGTTACATGTAAACAAAGGGTGCCAAAAAAAGTCCTGGAGCTAAAGTGAATCATCCCCTATTCTATCCAAAAATGTTTTAAAAGTTTTGAATATAGATGTACTGTAAATATGCAGCTAATAACTTGTTTTTTAATCATCTGTGTATTACATACACAGATGATTCCAGTCGTTTGGTGAACATTGATTCAGTTTTGCTTTCTGTTAATTAGAAGCAGAGATGTGTGTCTTAATAATATTGGTTACCATCATCTTCTCTTTTATTTAAGCGTGCGCAGCACAAAAACCTTCTGATTGGGAGGAAGAGGGCAATTCACCCGAGGGGCATGTTTATATTCCGAGAAGTGACTGCGAAACACCATCAATAAAATCTCTCAATCATAAACAAGTACTGTTTATTTACTTTTTCGCCAACCTGATACCTAATTCCCAGCAATACGGAAAAAAAAATCCCGTTATTTCTGTTAGCTGACATGGCATGTGCCAAGTTGTACGTGGAGAAACTAATGGAAGAGAAGAATTTCCGTAAGACAAATTCAATGGTTCCAGAAATGAGCATTGCAGCAGAAGGAGGTTTTAGATTTCAGCTCAAAGCACCTGTAAAATTGCACGTCCCCTGCCATATGATCTCCAAACAAGAGATGATATTAAAGTCATTTTATAGAACAGATCATATCTGCTGTAATTGGTTTTTGATTAGGCTCTTCTTTTGTGTATGACATGGTTGATGAATATGAAAACATAAATGATGACATTCTCTGCTGGTGGATCAGAGTTCAGATTGGCTGAGGCTCTTCTACAGCAGAGGTCATATGCCCTAAGGCCTATGATGTTAGCACTAAAAGGAGACCGAAGCATCATTTTCTTCAGGAAAAGTATATATTTCAGCACTTTTATTATTCTTTATTCACCCATCCAAGCAATAAAAGCGGTTGTCTACCCAAGGGAAAAAAGACAAAATCAATAACCTGCAAGCCAAAGGCACAATGAGCTAGTATGCACAGCATACTAGCCTATTATGAAATACTCACCTTAGAATGAAGCTCCCGCGGAGGGAGCGGACATCTTCCCTGTGTGGCTTCTTCCGGGTTCGCGGCTCCGGCGCTGTGAGTGGCCGGAGC
Source organism: Glandirana rugosa (assembly GCA_018402905.1). Taxonomy (NCBI): domain Eukaryota; kingdom Metazoa; phylum Chordata; class Amphibia; order Anura; family Ranidae; genus Glandirana; species Glandirana rugosa. Next base: position 422,907 of record BLSH010425067.1, read on the forward strand.
TGTGAGACGTCACTCCCGCGCATGCGCGCTGGAGCCCGTCTTTCAGGCGGACTTTCCAGCAGGGTCCGGCACTATCCAGCAATGTGCACGACAGCAGCAGCTCTAGCCTCTGTCTCCCTCCTCATTGGGCAATGCTGTCAATCAAATGCTGTGACATAGGAGCAGGGTCAGGGCCAAGTCCCGCTGTCTGTGTCAATGGACGTAGCAGCAGTGGACCCCAGAAAAAGAGGATTGGGGCTGCTCTGTGCAAAAGCATTGTACAGAGCAGGTAAGTGTAGTCATGTTTATTATTTTCATTTAAAATATACCCAAAGGTTTAATATCACTTTAAGTATTGCTGCCATTTTTTCTTGAATGAGAAACCCCACGTTTTATTTAACTTGTGCTATTGTTGGAAAAGAGGACTATTTTTAAACATTTTATTTATGTTGGCAACCAGAAAAGTGTTACCCAGTGATAGTGTCCCTTTAAATAAATGTCCATTAAACATGTGCAATTTGTTTCGTTCCGCATTCGTTTTTTGTCACAATTCGGAACTGCTAATTCGGAAACGTCCAAATAACGAAAATTCATTTCCTGAAAACAAATTTTTGAAAAGAATGAAAATCGGAAAAAATGAAAATCCGAACGAAAATCCAAAATTTGAAAGAACAGAAATCCGAAAATTCTAAAATCCTAAAGACCAAAAAACATTTGGATCATTTCTATGATAATTATAATAATATAAGGAAATTCCAATACCTACCTATAATTTAATAGTTTATAACCATTATTATAGTTTTTTTATAATTATTATTATTTATCAATAATAAATAATAATAATATAAACTATAATAATGGTTATAACTATTAAGTTATAAGTAGGTATTGGAATTTCCTTTCAAATTTGTCTGCCTGTTAATAAACATTTTTTTCCGAATTCCTGAATTACTGATAATAACGAATACCGCATCTATACGAATGGAGCGAACCGAATTCTAATTTTTCCAAATTCCCGATAATAAGGAATACCGCATTTATACGAATGAAGCGAACCAAATTCGAATGTTTCAGAATTCACAAATTACACAAAATAACGAATACCGCATCCATACCAATGGAACAAACCAAATTCAAATTTTTCAGAATACCCGAATTACCAATAATAACGAATACCGCATCTATACGAATGAAACGACCCAAATATGAATGTTTCCAAGTTTACGAATGTATTCGAAATAACGACTCTCGATCATAACGAAAAATCTGAAAACTGGAAAAAACTAAAAAAAAAAAAAAAAAAAAAAAAAACGAAAACGTAAAAATAAAAAAAAAATACAGAAAAAAGTGAATTTTTCGGCCCTGCACATGACTAGTGTCTATGATCAGAGCACAGGTGCACATTAAAGTGGAACTAATTCCTCTGCTTTAATTGTCTGATGTCCACGAGGTCCCCTGCCAGTGGCAGCATCTGCTCCTTGGCTTCTTCTGGGTGCCGGACTTCAGCCGTCTGCATTGTCCAGTGTGGGATGACGTCACCCCGCGCATATGCAGGAGTCAGTAATCCTCGCACACAGGCACTGTGCTTGAATGTAATCTAAGCTGCACATGTGCGGCTCAGGTTACATTCTTCAGATAACTGTGAACAGGTGAGTACGTTTGATTTATTGCAGAAGAGGCACAGCATGTCCCTTCTACAATATAGAGGCTGTCTGCTCACAGTTATTTACTTTGAGAATTTAGTTCACTTTAACTCACTTTTAAAGTGATTGTAAAGGTTCCGTTTTTTTTTTTTTTTAACCACTTCCATAGCGGGCCTATTTTTTGGACTTGGTGTTCACAAGTTAAAACTAGGTTTTTTTGCTATAAAATTACTTAAAGCCCCCAAACATTATATATTCTTTTTTTCTAACACCCTAGAGACTAAAATGGCTGTCGTTGCAATACTTTTTTTGCACCGTATTTGCACAGCGGTCGTACAAGCGGTGTTTTTTTTTTTTTTTAAATAAGCTTTTTTGAGTTAAAAAATAAGACAGCAGTAAAGTTAGGCCATTTTTTTCCATATTGTGAAAGATAATGTTACGCCAAGTAAATTGATACCCAACATGTCATGATTCAAAATTGCGCCCGCTTGTGGAATGGCGACAAACTTTGGCACTTAAAAATCTCCATCAGCGACATTTAAAAATTTTTACAGGTTACCAGTTTTGAGTTACAGGGGAGGTCTTGTGCTAGAATTATTGCTCTCACTCTAACGATTGTGGCAATACCTCACATGTGTGGTTTGAACACCGTTTTATATGCTGGCGGGACTTGCGTATGTATTCGCTTCTGCGCGCGAGCTCGGCAGGACGGGGGCGCTTTAATTTTTTTTTTCTTATTTATTTTACTTTTTATTTTTTATTTTTACACTGTCCTTTAAAAAAAATGTGATCACTTTTATTGCTATTACAAGAAATGTAAGCATTCCTTGTAATAGAAAGAAGCACGACAGGACCTCTTAAATATGAGATCTGGGGTCAAAAAGACCTCACATCTCATATTTACACTTAAATGCAAAAAAAAAAAAAAATTGTAAAAAAAATGACAGTTAAAAAAAAGTCTCCTTTAACCACTTCAGCCCCGGAAGGATTTCACACTTTAGGACCAGAGCACTTTTTGCAATTCAGCACTGCGTAGCTTTAACTGACAATTGCGCGGTCGTGCGACTTGTACCCAAACGAAATTTGCGTCCTTTTTTTCCCACAAATAGAGCTTTCTTTTGGTGGTATTTGATCACCTCTGCGTCATTTCTGATCGCCGCTATAAACAAAAGAAGAACGTTTTAACAACGAGAAGAAAACAAATATCGCCGCTAGTCTTTACTGCGTCTCCACTAGTTTATGGTGGTTTTCTTTCGAGATAAACACCCTTTTTTTCCTGCGTTTAAAGCAAACCCATGTTCAGCGTGCTGGCGCGTTAACAGTCAATTTCGATGCGTCACGACTTAACGTTTTTCACGAGACCAGGATTTCACACTTTAGGAAGGCCCCGACTTCACCAATTTCCTCTGAAAAAAAATTGACAGTAAAAAAAATGTTAAAAAAAAAAAAAAACGTAAATTCACATTTATACTCTACACTCCAGAAAAACTGGGGTCTAGAGTATAAATTCTCCAGGACAGCACGAAGAAAGATAATGTTCCTTA
>BLSH010425067.1:471535-486222 GCA_018402905.1 Glandirana rugosa
ACCACTAGTTTATGGTGGTTTTCATTCGAGATAAACACCCTTTTTTTTACATATTTTTAAAGCTAACCCCCCCCCGCACCAGACCTGTACCGGCCTATCTCTGCACAGAGAGGACTCGAGGACCGGCAGAGAGGCCGTAGGGGCTATTAGACTGTGCCATTAAGCGATCTGTACAGGAGTCGATTCTTCTTTTTTTGCTTTATGTGTGTCGCCCCGTGACCGGTCGGATTTGGCTCGCTTCTTGAGTTCTTTAAGAAGCGTTTTCGGTTCCTGCGTGCCCTCCGGCGATGGTCGTTGAGTTTCTACCCCAGCTGTGCACTCTGTTGTATTTCGTTTTTTTCTTCTTAGCTGAGGACATGTCTAGCGAATTACCGTGTCAGATTATCGGGGATGCCGGAGAGACGGCCAGGAGCTCAGGAGAGACACGTCTCTATCCGGCCATGTCCAGACCACGCCCCCCCCCAATCGAAATTTTTATACATTTTTTTTCCCACAAATAGAGCTTACTTTTGGTGGTATTTGATCACCACTGGGGTTTTTCTTTTTTGCGCCCCAAATTTAGAAAAGACTGTAAATTTTGAAGGAAAAAAAAATCTTTGTTTCTATTACAAAATTTTGTAAATAAGTAAGTTTTCTCCTTCACTGATGAGCACTAATGGGCACTTATGAGGCAGTACTGATTGGCACTGATGAGGTGGCACTGATGATGAGGCACTTATATGCAACACTGATAGGTGGCACTGATAAGCAGCACTGATGGGCACTGATAGGTGGCACTGATATGCATCACTGATAGGTGGCACTGATGGGCACTCATAGGCGGCACTGATGGGCACTGATAGGTGGCAGTGATGGGCACTCATAGGTGGTACTAATAGGTGGCACTGGTGGGCACTGATGGGCAGCACTGATAGGCAGCACTGATCAGGAGGCACTGACAGGCATCAGACTGACACACCACAGCACTGATCGCCGCTAGCGGCTTATCCTGCTGGACATCATATGACGTCCAGTCATGATAATAAAACCACTTTTTGGCCATCATTCTGCTATATGGCGGGCGGGAAGTGGTTAAAATCATGTCAGCAATGTCAGCTCTTATATTTTTAGCCTCACTGGTTCACTCAAACTGTTTAAATGTGTTATTGCAGGAATAAACCAGCACTCGTTGGGAGGGCGATGACCCTTTTTTGTGACAGTTACTGAAGATATCAGTTTTGGAAGGACCCTGCTGGATTTAATTATCTGCCTTAAAACATCTGTGTCTACTTTCTTCTATGGCCCTGGTCAGACTTCCATCTAAGAAATGTGGAGAGCACATTAGCTCCCAGTCCAGGCTGTGAATTATACTGCTCATCACATGCTCCAAGTGAGGACATAATCTTGAGGGAACTGCCTGCCAGGACCCACAAAAACTGGAGAATGGTGAACGTGAACGTTTCAACTAAAATTGCGTTTTCGGCTCTCTACTTTAAGCACCCCAATGGGTTAATATTATACATATGAAGATACTGTAACTTTGTTATCTTAGTCACAACATCACATTTATATGGAAACATTTGTTTTAGCTTTAAAGAAGTTACATAGATGCTAATGTATGGGTGTTAAGAAGTAGCATAGCTTCTTTGCTGTTTTAATTGGTCTAGCAGGGCTTACACTATTCCTTGGGAACATGTTGTAAAGTGTACAGTAATTGGTTTCAAAAAGCTCAGGAGTATCCTTTGGGCATAAAATGGGGCTGGAGTACATGTGAAGGAAAGCCAAATATGTTCTCTGCAAGCAAAGGCATGTGTTAGGTTGACCATTAGACAAAAGTAGGCCATACATAAGTAGATTAGTATGACATTTCTCATCTGTACTTCAGTACTGAAAGTAATGCAAAGTTTAATTTGTTTTTAACATTCAATTTTGAAAACCACATTCACTGTTAGAAATTTGTTCATTCAAGAAAAATATTAAATCTCACTCTTTGGAATTCTATCATCACTGTGGTCGAAAATGGCCATTGATCTGACCCCACTAACAATTCGAAAATCAAATGAACATTCCTGAAAAACTATTTTTTTTTTAAAGAGTATCTTCTAGTCTAGTGTATGGCTGCAGCATTTGATGCTAGAAATGAAACTCCTGTTAAGCAGATGTTGAAGGCACACTGGGGTGACCACCAAGGCCTAAGAAGCGGCAGAGATGGTAAAGCACTATTGGGTTCTATCTATAGAACATTCCCTCCAAATACTTGGACATCAACTGAAAGACACACATTTAAGTTCTTCTTTGTTATCAGGGGCCTCTGTTTTGCTACTCTCCATTTGTCAAGTGCCTTTCTGATGATCAAGTCGAGAATGTTGACATTTGCTGAAGATGAGACCAACCATTCTTTTGGAAGTAGTTCTATGAGCTTTGTGACTTTGGTTGCATTATTGGAGACATTTTGGCAGACTGGCCAATCCTGGGAGGAATCACTGCTGTTCAAGTGTTTTCCATTTGGAGATTACGATTCTCATTGTCATTAAGTGGCATCCCAGGTCCTTAGAAGTACCTTTTTAGCCATCTCCAGACTGATAGATGGACTGCTTTTTTTTTCTGATCTCTTCAGGAATTCCCTTTGATCGTGGAGTTATGTGCTTGTTGGATCTCGATTCTGGCAACTTAAATCTGTTGGCAAGGTTCAAAACAAGTAAGGTTTATGATGAGGTTTTCAACTTCTCTACTTGAAATGATTTATTAAAACTAGCCAATGTGTTTTTTGTTTTTATTTTACAGTGCTGCTGTCTATGTCCCCATTTGGATCAGAATGTGAGAGAAATGTCACCAAAAGTTTTTTGATTTGCGCAATTTGGAAGGGATAGAACCTCTATCATGTTTTAATTGCTGTCTGTATCCCCTCACTTCCTGGCCAGATATCAAACAGAATAGCAATGAGGAACAATTGAGGGGATACAGGTAGCATTTAAAACCTAATTCAAATGATAACAATGTATGAACCTTTAGGTGTCCCCCATAAAAATGTCAAAACTATTCAACAGAAAGGACCAAGGAGAAAAAAACCTAACTGTTCACATGGCAAAAAATACAAAAATAAACAAGAAATGTATTCAGATAACTATATCCTTGTACCCTAACCCCAGAATTAAAGTGGTTGTCAAGTCATGACAACCACTTTAAACTACAGGTAAGCCTACAATAAGGCTTACCTGTAGGTCTAGGAAATATCTCCTAAACTTGCACAGTTTAGGAGATATTCCCTGTATCTGCATGTGCAGATGTCATCGGCACATGCGCACTGAAGAATCGGCGCCCAGGGTGCTGCTTCTTCTGTATTCGTGCCATAAATGACGGCTCCCATACACATGCGCGGGAGTGACGTCAGCAGCCCGTGCTGTGATTGGACGGGGCCGCAGACCCGGAAGAACGATGTCGCCCGTCACAGCGTTGTTCCGAGACCGCTGAAAAAGCTTTGTTCCAAGGTGTTTCATAATTAGCTAGTATGCGCTGTATATTAGCTCATTATGCCTTTGCATTGCAGGGGTTTTTTTTTTATGGGGGGGGGGTGGGGGCCGGACTTTACAACCACTTTAAACCCTCAAATTAAAATATGATCCACCATATCCCCTGGAGGGAACCAATGTGAGATGGTAAAATTGCCATGACAATTTATGATTACTTAAGTCCTATAAAGCTATTACAGTAATTTGGGACTTTTACACTCCTTCAAGACCTTGCCATTCATAAGCATTAATTCTGTTCTGTTGCTATTAGGCCTCATGCACACTGGACATTAAAACATGTTCTAAAAACGTCAGTAGCTTTGCAGTGAGTTCTTCAGCTTTTTTCAGCGTTTTGCACTGGCGTTTTCGAGCAGTAGCAATTTTTTTTTTTGGACCAAAAACACCCTAAAACATTGGTTTTCCACCAGACATATTGTTTGGTGTTGAGGCCAAATAACTACATTTTTGTCTCATCTGACCACCTTCAACGCACCTTGAAGATTCTGAGGTCACATGGATAAAGGTGTTAAGGTCAGATGGTCGGAGACTGAAATTGAATTGTTTGGCCTCAACATGAAACAATATGTCTGACGAAAATCCAATACAGCTCACCATCCAAATAACAACATTCCTACAGTAAAGCATGGAGGTGGTAATATCCAGTTATGGGGGTGTTTCTCTGCAGCAGGGACTGGAGCATTTGTCAGGATAGAAGAAATATGGATGGGGCAAAATACCATCAAATTCTTGAGGAAAATCTGCTGCCCTCTGCCAGAAAGTTGTCAGTGGGAAGAAGATTTACCTTCCAACATCACAATGACCCAAAGAACACAGCATAAATGATCACACAGTGGTTGAAGGAGAGAAAGATGAATGTCCTAGTCAGAGCCCAGACTAAAACCCCATTGAAAATCTGTGGAATGACTTGAAGACTGCAGTCCACAAATGGTCACCATCAAATTTAACAGAACTTGAGCAGTTCTGCAAGGAAGAGTGGGCAAATATTGCAAAGTTAGTAGAGACATATCCCAACAGACTAAAGGCTATAATTAAAGCAAAAGGTGATTTAACAAAATACTGACACAAGTGGGGTGATCCTTTTTCCAACTCAATGATTCTGTTTTTGAGATTTTTTTTTAATTCTGACACGCTGGTGTTATATCTTTTATAAGTTGCACTAGTAAATACAGCTGGATAAAACAAAAACTGTGTCTGTCTTCATTTCAAAGCCAGAAAATCTGATAATTTTAAAGGGGGGGGGGGGGGGTGATACTTTTCTATACCCACTGTACATGTTAGTAGGCTTTTCATTTTCTATCTCTTTATAAAAACCTGGTGATCTTGCCAGTGTATTTGATGTCTTTGAACAACAGGGTGACAACATTGATTCCTCCACAGTCAAATCGCTACAGTATTGACACCATGTTCAGAGCTGCGCTGTTGCCCAGGTGTTGTAGCTGACAGCATACAGCTCTCCACATCACCTGGGAGGAAGACTGTCAGAAGTGATGTAGAGTGCCTCCTTCCATTCCTCCTCCTGGCTCTGGCATCCAGAAGAATAGTGACATCATCACAGGGGCTACAAAAGGAATTTCAAGCATCCATGGACAAGGAAAGTTTAAAAAAATGAAACGAAAAAAAATAACGCAGACAGTGCACATAGAACAGGGGAGCCAATGAAAAGGATGACTATAAATGGACTAATTTTTTTTAATCACTTAGGCCCATTCAGAACACGTGCAACAGGTCCAATGGGATAACAAATCAAAATCAATTGTTTTCAGTAGGCTCAGTTCACACCAAAGCATTGCATTGTGGCGTGCTGGGAGAAAATGGAACATGCTCCATTTAAATGCAGGGCGAAAAAAATGTATTATGGCTACTGCTGTCAACAAAAAAACCCCGCCCATCCATACAACACGGTAAAAAAAATACATAACACAATGCAACATGTCAAAAAAAAGGGTGTCAACGTTTGTCAACTCAAATGCATTTAACATACATCAAGACACATTAAATGCAATGGAAATTATGTATACAGTTGTGCTCATAAGTTTACCCTGGCAGAATTTTTGATTTCTTGGCCATTTTTCAGAGAATATGAATGATAACACAAAAACATCTCTTTCACTCATGGTTAGTGTTTGGCTGAAGCCATTTATTATCAATCAACTGTGTTTACTCTTTATAAATCATAATGACAACAGAAACTACACTGATCAAAAGTTTACATACCCCAGTTCTTAATACCGTGTATTGCCCCCTTTAACATCAATGACAGCTTGAAGTCTTTTGTGGTATTTGTGGATGAGGCTCTTTATCTTCTCAGATGGTAAAGCTGCCCATTCCTCTTGGCAAAAAGCCTCCAGTTCCTGGAAATTCTTGGGCTGTCTTGCATGAACTGCACGTTTGAGATCTCCCCAGAGTGGCTCAATGATATTGAGGTCAGGAGACTGAGATGGCCACTCCAGAACTTTCACTTTATTCTGCTGTAGCCAATGACAGGTCAACTTGGCCTTGTGTTCTGGATCATTGTCATGTTGAAATGTCCAAGTACGTCCCATGCATAGCTTCCTGGCTGATGAATGCAAATGTTCCTCCATTATTTTTTGATAACATACTGCATTCATCTCGCCATCAATTTTGACCAAATTTCCTGTGCCTTTGTTGCTCACACATCCCCAAAACATCAGCGATCCACCTCCGTGTTTCATAGTAGGAATGGTGTACTTTTCATCATAGGCCTTGTTGACTCCTCTCCAAATGTAGCATTTATGGTTGTAGCCAAAAAACCCAGTTTTGGTCTCATCACTCCAAATGACTTTGTGTCAGAAGGTTTGAGTCTTGTCTCTGTGCTGTTTGGTGTATTGTAAGCAGGATACTTTGTGGCATTTACATAGTAATGGCTTTCTTCTGGCGACTCGACCATGCAGCCCATCTTTCTTCAAGTGCCTTCTTATTGTGCGTCTTGAAACAGCCACAGTACATGTTTTCAGAGAGTCCTGAAGTTATTTGTGGGTTTTTCTTTGCATCCCGAACAATTTTCCTGGCAGTTGTGGCTGAAATTTTAGTTGGTCTACCTGACTGTGGTTTGGTTTCAACAGAACCCCTCATTTTCCACTTCTTGATTAGAGTTTGAACACTGCTGATTGGCATTCTCAATTCCTTGGATATCTTTTTATATCCCTTTCCTGTTTTATACAGTTCAACAACCTTTACCCGCAGATCCTTTGACAATTCTTTTGCTTCCCGCACGACTCAGAATCCAGAAACGTCAGTGCAGCACTGGCTGAATTATGTAAGGGTCTGTCAGGAGTCCAGAAACTCATTGGCCTTTTATACACACACACTAATTACAAGCAAACAGATCACAGGTGAGGATGGTTACCTTTAATAGCCATTCAAACCCCTTTGTGTCAACTTGTGTGCATGTTATCAGGCCAAAATCACCAGGGTATGTAAACGTTTGATCAGGGTCATTTGGGTAGTTTCTGTTGTCATTATGATTTAAAAAAAAGTAAACACAGTTGATTGATAATAAATGGCTTCAGCCAAACACTAACCATGAGTGAAAGAAAAGTTTTTGTGTTCTCATTCATATTCTCTGAAAAATGGCCAAGAAATCATAAATTCTGCCAGGGTAAACTTATAAGCACAACTGTATATGTATTATATATATATATATTTATATATCATTTCACAAAAGTGAGTACACCCCTCACTTTTGTTGCCAGCGGTTTAGACATTAATGGCTGTGTGTTGTGATATTTTGAGGGGACAGCAAATGTACACTGTTATACAAACTGTACACTCGCTACTTTACACTGTAGCAAAGTGTCATTTCTTCAGTGTTGTCACATGAAAAGATAGAATAAAATATTTCCAAAAATGTGAGGGGTGTACTCACTTTTGTGAGATACTGTATATATATTTTTTGACTCACTATGTAACAGCATATTCCCTTTAGGAAAAAAAAGAAACATGCAATATGGAAGCTGGGTCATAAGCTATTTCTAAATGCACCCTTTATCATGTAAGCAGATGATCACAGATGAGTATTTTGTACTGAGTAAATATTTAGCAGAATTTGATTTATATGCCTTACTTTATATGCTCCATATATTATGTATCTCAGAAAGGTAGAGATCGCCACCTTGTGGTTAGAGATAAAACATGAGCAATGACTGCAACACAAATAAACAGACATAATAATGGGAACCTCAGCTTCTGTCCATTCCCAACAAATGGTGAACTTTCAGTATGCAAACAACCCCATGACATGTAAACAAGACATGGCACATCTCAGAACTCGGAGTTTTTATTTTGGAGCTCAAGCGTCCCAAATGTAACAGTATGTTACTTTGTTATTGTAATAGTAGTCAGCAATTTCACGGTGACCTTAAAGCGTATGTGTGGCCTACACACTGAGGAAGTAGACATTTTGTGCTGTGATTTATGATTCATGAGAATGCCGCTATCAATTTGCTTAGCAGCAATCATCCTTCTGACGTTCCAGGGGTACCGCAGGAAAATATGCGTCTTTAGCACTGCTGTTCAAAAAGGCGTAACTCCACTTTTGTTGAGAAAAAAATATTCCCCTCTGGGTGATCTATGTACATTGCAAGGATTATAACAACCTTTGTTGCAGATACCTACCTTTTGTTATTCTAAAGAAATAACTGTTTGCTTCCCTGTACTGAGTGAGTCTAATGGGAGTGGTTTCATAATTATCAATCAGCTGCTGCACCTGCAGGGCTCTAATGAGGAAAATTGCTGGGCCTGCATTCCTTTAGCTGTGATTTCCTATGAAAAGTATCTCACCAAAAATTATTTTTTTTTGTTGCAGGGGATGCCGTAAATCTGACTTGTATCTCAGTGCAGACTTCATGAAAAATTGGTGAGCCAATCACACAAGCAGGAAATTATGTTTCTGGGAGAGCGTTCTGTTTCTGGGTACAGAACACCATAGGCGTGCGCACATAGGGAGGCAGGTGTGCCTGGGCACACCCTAATCACCCTGTACTGTGCAGATTACCCCTGCTGCCTGGTTGTAGAGGAAGGGACAGGGGAATCTCTGTCCTCAGTCCCTTTCTCTGTCTCAAAAGTGAGACATCAGGGGTCTGTTTAGACCCCTGATATTTCATCAAAGGCCCCCAGCAGGACTCCTAAATAAAATTGTAGAAAAAAATAATAAAATGTAATATTGTAAAAAATAATAAAAAACCAAAATGTAAAAAAAATAAATAAAATAAAATAAAAATAAACTACTGACACCTATGCAGAACACCTTCAGGTAGCCATATTGCATTGCATTTTCAGAAAATTCCAGAGCTGCAGATTGAAAAGGAAAGGACATTTTTAATAACATTCAATTACAATATGACTTGTGTCGCAATTGTATACGCTATATTATTTTTTCTTTGTTTGCTATTTTTTTTCTCAACAAAAGTGGAGTTACCCTTTCAAAGTGGTAGTTAAGTACAGGTAAGTTCATAAGAAGTCTTACCTGTAGGTACAGTGAATATCTCCTAGACATGTGCCATTCAGGAGACATCACTGCACATGTGCACTCAGCATTCAGGGCTTCATTTTAAAGGTAAGTCTATCATAATGTGCATCATAGTACATTATGGCATAACGCTGCAGGAGGCCCATTTGAAAAAAATGGTGGTAGAGTTTACTATAGCGTTATAACTGCATCTTACAGATCATGCTAATGTACCCTAAGCTGAGCTGTAGATATGATCATTTCAAGCAGGGGTTCCCTGAAGCCTAAAAAATGTGTCAAGGATTTCTCCATGGTAAAAAGGCTGAGAAAGGCTGGTCTACAGAAAGAAGTCCTGGCCTCATCCAGCTCCTAGTGCACATGCATGATGTTCTGCTCATTCATTCAAGTGGCTGAAGACCTACTCAACTGACTGACTGGGGGTTGTCATGAGAGTGGACATAGTATTGAATGTCTTATGACCAACTGTGAAGACTTCCATTTCCTAATGATTAATTTAATTGTACTCAAATTGATATTTAGTGAACTGGAATTTTTACTGTATCCATCCTGTAGCTCGTACTTTTCAATCACCTTTTCTTTATGGAGTGGGCAGTACGCAGTGTACAGCTCAGCATCACAGGACGTAGTGTACAGCTCAGCATCACAGGACACAGTGTACAGCTCAGCATCACAGGACACAGTATACAGCTCAGCATCACAGGACACAGTGTACAGCTCAGCATCACAGGACACAGTGTACAGCTCAGCATCACAGGACGCAGTATACAGCTCAGCATCACAGGACACAGTATACAGTATACAGCTCAGCATCACAGGACACAGTGTACAGCTCAGCATCACAGGACACAGTGTACAGCTCAGCATCACAGGACGCAGTATACAGTATACAGCTCAGCATCACAGGACACAGTATACAGCTCAGCATTACAGGACACAGTATACAGCTCAGCATCACAGGACACAGTATACTGCTCAGCATCACAGGACACAGTATACTGCTCAGCATCACAGGACACAGTATACTGCTCAGCATCACAGGACACAGTATACAGCCCCAGCATCACAGGACACAGTATACAGCTCAGCATCACAGGACACAGTATACTGCTCAGCATCACAGGGCACAGTATACAGCTCAGCATCACAGGAGAGGGTAAATTGCAGCCAGTATTACAGGAGGGGGTAAATTGCAGCCAGTATCACAGGTGGGATCACTTATGGAGCCAATAACACAGGTGGGGGCAGTTATGCAGCTAATAACACTGGTGGGGGCAGTTTGCAGCCAGTGACACAGGCGGGGGCAGTTATGCAGCCAGTGACACAGGTGGGGGCAGTTTGCAGCCAGTGACACAGGTGGGGCAGTTTGCAGCCAGTGACACAGGTGGGGCAGTTTGCAGCCAGTGACACAGGTGGGGCAGTTTGCAGCCAGAGACACAAGTGGGGCAGTTTGCAGCCAGAGACACAAGTGGGGCAGTTTGCAGCCAGTGACACAAGTGGGGTACATTGCAGAGATCCCCCCCCCGCACTTACCCCATGCAGCAGGCAGGATTGTTGCAGGGATTCGGCATGCAGAGAGCACACAGAGAGCGGCTGTCCCCCCTTGTCGGTCCCCTGAGGTCATGGTCTCTGTGGGATCGGAAGTCACGTCCGCTGCCACAGTGACCCGGCCCGCATCCAATCACACTGAGCGGAGGCTCAGGGCAGCCAATCAAGCTATGCGGGTGCGCCTGTTCAGCGCACCCAAATAGCTTTTAACGGCCGACCAATAGGCTCACTACTTGGCTGTCATGTGACAGCCAAGGAGCCGGAAAAAAAAAAGTCAATGCACCGATGCCACCTGCAGGGGGGCGGGGCTGACTTTTTATTTTCTTCTCTAGCCGGCGGGGAGGCGGCGCACAAGCGCCCCTCAAACACCAGCCACACTGCTTGCGCGCTCACTTTGTTCGAGGGGGCCGGGGAGCGGGTACGGCGGACTCGATCGCCACCAGCTACCCGCGATGGCCCCCTGCACTGAAAGAACGGAGGTCCATGGAAGTAAACATGGATCTCCGTTCTGTTAGAGGGGAAGGACTGTGATCACAGGCTTCCTGTATATGGAAGCAGTGATCACTCCCCTTCCCCTGCCAGCCCAGCCCCCATACAGTTAGAACACACCCAGGGAACATAGTTAACCCTTAGAGTGCCCCCTCCAGGTTAACCCCTTCACCGCCAATGGCATTTACACAGTAATCAGTACATTTTTATAGCACTGATCACTGAATAAATGTCATTGGTCCCAAAAAAGTGTCAAAATGGTCCGACATGTCCGCTGCAATATTGCAGTACCGCTAAAAATTGCAGATCGCCGACATTACTAGTAAAAAAATAAAAAAAATAAAAACCCCAGAAATGAATTCTCATCATCCGTAAATGCGGCAACTTTTGTGCAAACCAATCAATAAAAGCTGACTGCGATTTTTTTTTTACCAAAAATACGAGGAAGAATATAAATCGGCCAAAACCAATGGAAAAAAAATGTTTTTTTATATTTTTATTTTGCATTTGTATTTTAGCAAAAAGAAAGAAATTTGTTTTTTTTTTGCAAAATTGTCGCTCTTCTTTTGTTTATAGAAGTGATCAGAAATGACGCAGAGGCAATCAAATACCACCAAAAGAAAGCTCTATTTGTGGGAAAAAAAGTTCGCAAATTTCATTTGAGTGCAATTGTCAGTTAAAGTGACGCAGTTCCAAATCGCAAAAAGTGCTCTGGTCCTAAAGTGGGAAATCCTTCCGGGGCTGAAGTGGTTAAAGTGATATTAAACCTTAGATACACTTACTGAGTATGCAGCTTCTTAATCTTTAAGGCCTCATACACACGGACGTTTTTTGACGCCGGCGTTTTCTGGCGGTTTTTGCAGCTCTCCATGTTAGTCAATGGCCCCATAAAAACGTCGGCATTTTTGAGCTGTAGATGGCATCGGTGTTAGTGAGCTGAAAGTAGAACCCACAGCCATCGCGTTCTGAGACTGTAACATTTTGGCGTTTTTTATTGCCGACGCTGCAAAACGCCAACAAACGCCAACTAACGCCAACTAACGCCAACTAATATTGCACCGGGGTTTTTTGACGCCGACGTTTTTAGGTTGAAAAATAGCAGAGGGATGATTTTTTTTTTTAAAAACGCCTATTGACGCCGACGCTCTCTAACGCCGAAAAACGCCGATTTTTTTTTCCTTGACGTCAGGCCCGACGTTTTGTTTATTTTTAAAGATGCGCCCATGTGTATGAGGCCTTAAAGTGGTTCTAAAGGAAGAAGGATTTTCACTGTAATGCATTCTCTGCCTTAAAACGGAACTTTACCCATAACAACCTGATAAAAAATATAATGTTCTTTAGCATGGAACGTACATTCCACATTAGTAATTATGTTATAAAGTTAGGGTACACTGTAAATTGCCTCCAGCATTGCTCCTGTTTCATCCTGTCGGAGGCTGTCATTTTGCTGAAGCCCAGAGGCCCCTGAGCAGCAAAAAAATCTTTAGGCTGTCAACAGATCGGCCTATAGTGGCTCTGATTTTAGGCATAGCGCCAAAAAAAAAAAGAAAAAAAAAAGAGCAATTGAGCATGTCCAGAGCAGGATGACACAGTGTATCACTGTATTTTAAACAGTATAGACACTTATTTTTAATGTTTAAATAGCTATACCTGCAAAATGAGCCAGCCTGAAGTGATCTAGCAGGACTTCATTTTCTGATTAAAGTTCCACTTTAAGGTGAAAATACTTCCGTATGTATCCCCCCCCATACTTACCTAAGCCCAATCTTGATCTAGCACTGTGCCCAAGAGCAATGGCTCTCTCTCCTCACTGGCCCTGGAGGCAGCAGTGGGAGCCATTGGCTTCTGCTGCTGCCAATCACATCCTGTAGGGAGAGAGGGGGCAGGGCCGAGCCATGCTGTGTATGTCAACGGAGCATAGGCATGCGCACAGGTATGCCAGGTGTGCCTGGGCACACCATAATCACCCCTGATATTTCACCAAAGTCCCTAACAGGGCTCCTAAAAAAAATTGTAAAAAAATACTAAAAAAATAAAATTGTAAAAAATAATAAAAAATAACATATAAAACCTACTGATGCTGTCCACTGCTCTACTGATACAATCAGTATATATACACATGCACACACACACATATGTGTTTAAACTTTGGGGTGCACACCCTAATGCAATAGTCTGCACACACCTATGCAACGTAGACACACAGCACAGCTTGGGACCGAGCCTGCATAGCAAGAAGCTTGTTATGGAGGCTCTCAGAAAGAGGGAGGAGCTAGGATTGCCAGCAGCTGACCCAAGAAGAGGAGGATCAAGGCTGCTGTACACTCACTACTTTACATTGCATCAAAGTGTCATTTCTTCAGTGTTGTCATATGAAAAGATATAATAAAACATTTACAAAAATGTGAGGGGTGCACTCACTTTTGTGAGATACTGTAGCTGTGGCTCTGTGTAATGTATCTGCTGCTGCCCTGTATGAAGTAAAAGCAAATATATTACACAGAGGCGCAGCTCTAAGTGATCTTTTACTATTATGAATGAACAAGCAGCGCTGAACATTCATTAGTAATTGTAACAGTGCTGACAGCGCTGCAACACTGCATGAGCTTTTACTCCTATGAATAGATAGCCAGCAATGTCAGGACCGGTGCCAGAGGCGTTGCTAGGGGGTGGCTATTGGGGCTATAGCCCAGAGTCTGGAGCCCATAGCCCCGAGTCTCTTACCGAGTGGATGCAGTTCTGCAATTAGCAGGTATGTCCCGGTCCGGAATGCAGGAGGCAGGGGCAGACTGAGCCGCGGTGGCTCCAGCTCCACCCTCGCCTCCACCTGACTCTACTCCTGGTCACTAGTTACTAGAGCTGCCTAGTGTCTAGCAACCAGTGACATCACGGCCACGACTCCCTCCCTGCCCAGCATTCAAAGCGGAGGATGCTTCCTCCTCCTCCACACTAGTTCTTGTGGGGCCTAAAGAGTTGAGCCCAGCCCCTTGTCATGGTCCTGGACTGGAGCAGACGCTGCTGGTCCAGTGGCGGTGGGGTGCAGGGCAGTGGCATCTTCAAGTAGGGAGGGGGAAGCCTGGGCAGCCGGGAAGAGCCCAGGAGGGAGTGAGAGAGAGAAGAAGACGCCTCATCACAACCCTGAGCAGCATCCCCGGTGCTTCCCGGAGCCTGCACTCCTTCTCCAAGCTCGCTGTGACTGTCATGGAACAGGAAGAAAAAAAGCTGACCGAGGACGGGTGGGAGGTAGGTGGATCCCACTTACCTACCCACACATACAGAGACTGGGACAGTAGGGACTGCAGGCAGGGCTAGGGGGTCTCTCTTTCACCCCCTCTCATCCACCCCCTCTCATCCACCCCCTCTCTCTCTGATGTGTGGGGAGGCTCTCTGGGGACCCTGAAGTATGGGGAGGCTCTCTGGGGACCCGATTTATGGGGAGGCTCTCTGGGGATCCTGATGTATGGGGAGGCTCTCTGGGGACCCTGATGTATGGGGAGGCTCTCTGGGGATCCTGATGTATGGGGAGGCTCTCTGGGGACCCTCATGTATGGGGAGGCTCTCTGGGGACTCTGATGTATGGGGAGGCTCTCTGGGGACCCTGATGTATGGGGAGGCTCTATGGGGACCCTGATGTATGGGGAGGTTCTCTGGCAACC
>BLSH010425067.1:542751-554026 GCA_018402905.1 Glandirana rugosa
TTTTATAGTCTAAATAAATAACGGTTTCAAGCTTATTTATGAAAGGGAGGGGAAAAAAAAAAAAAAAAAAAGAATCGGTAAGATTGGAACGACGAAAGACAGTTCAGACAATTAATGTGTTTTAGTAAACTAAGAAAATTGACTCGAGTCGTTCGATGTAAAATAAAACATACACAAATAACGAACATATCGGTTCTCCGGAAATTAATACAGAAAACGTTACGTCAGAACACCTTCACAGACCTGTGCAACCTAATTTGACCTCTACATACGGTATAAGTTGAATCAGAACAAAGATTACAAAAAAAAAAAGGGGAGGGAAAGTATTTATTCGAACTTTGGCAATAAATAAATCTGATATTTTATAGGCAGAAGACCTCTGCAGTGGGTTACAAGTCCAGCAACTAGACTTTTCATTGCGACTTGATGCAACTGATGCTTTGAGACTTCATAACAATACAGAGTATGACATTACTAAACTTACAAAGGCTCTGAATTGGCAGCCATGTCGCAAAAAGTCACATGGGAAGTCGCAGCAGTGTGAACCAGGGCTTAGTCATTAAGGCTCCATGCACTTTGGGCTTAAGCACCACTTCTAGAGGATTTTTACATTTTTTACAGCTCAATGTTATCCTATGTGTGCATGCACATTAGGACGTTTACGGGCATAATTTCGGCCAGGGCTTGACATCACGCTGGCAAATAGAAACTGCGTCTTGGCTTTTGTCAGCCCATTCACTGTTGGCACCAGGCACCATTAAGACCCTCCCAACAGCCTCCTCACTGCTGCTGTCCCCTGTGCACTTATCTGTCTAGTGCAACATCATTCATCGCCATGCAGCCAGTGTGCATTTCCATACACTTGAAACATCTGTACACAGCCCTGGAAGTGGTGTCAAAGCATAATATTAGGAAGGGCTCTTGGCCACTGGTTAGTGTGGTCATGTGACAGCACTGACCAATGAGAGTCTGTTCTGTCTTCCGAGACAAAAGACTCTCATTGGTCAGCACTGTCGCATGGCGAGTCTTGTTATTTTGTCTCGGAAGAAAGAACAGACTCTCATTGGTCAGTGCTGTCACATAACCACGCTAAGCAATGGTAAGGAATCCTTGCAAAGATTATGCTTTTATACAGCTTCCAGGGCTGTGTACGGATATGGAAATGCACACCAGCGACCATGGGCGACTTGGTGGCAGATGTTACACAAGACAGATAAGTGCACAGTGGATGGCAGCATTGAGGAGGCTCTTAATGCCCCCCCCAGGTGTGAAGGTGAAGATACCCTTCATAAAACACTTTAGCTCTGCTGCGGGTAAGCATTAAGCTACTTTTTTGTGTGTTGATGTGCATTGTTTGAGTTTGTCAATACATCTCCGTGCATGAAGAGGAAAAAAATAAAATAAATAAAGACACCAAATCTATTTTTAGCACTGCAACTCATCACAATGAACAAAGTATTCACACCTACAGGTTGTGGTGCTGTAATGCGCAAGTGCACTTCTGGCTACTGTACATGTCAGCCTCTCTCAACCTTTTCGACACCGAGGAACCCTTGAAATAATTCTCCGGTCTCATGGAACCTCTGCTAAAAATTAAAAAATCTACAACTTATGATACATTGGTGTGATGTTCAATGGGAAGAATGGCCCTTACACTTGTGGTCATTGGGAAGAATTACCCCCTTACAGATAGCTAAAAAGAGCAATGGTGTCATTGGGAATTTATCTGAGAGGTAGAAATTGCTCAAGGAACTCCTAGCAACCTCTGGAGGAACCGTAGGGTTCCACGGAACCCTGGTTGAAAAACCCTGGTACATGTGCTGTAGGGTGCTGCTCGCCACCCATCCATTTTACCATTTTCCCTAAGCATAGATGCAAGTACACCCTTAGGGATCTAAGTACTAATGACCAAGTCAGAAAAAATAAATATAAATTATATATATATATATATATATATATATATATATATATATATATATAAAAATAAATCTGGAAATTCTCCCATGCAGTGGTGTGCTGCACCACAAGGATTAAGCACTCATTTAATCTAGGGGACAGTGAAATATTTACTTACCAGATCCCCTGCTCCCCCATGCTCCAGGAGTGGACTGTCCCTCAGCGTCATGTCCAAAGCAGGTTATTGTAATGCAAGAGTCTGACCAATATCTACAAACTAAATGGCTTACAGTTATTCCTCTTACAACATGGTTTTAGTGAATTTAAAGAAGAAGAACGTAGTCAGATTGTGCAACCACCTGTAGATCTAGAGCCAACTACATAATATAAGGGTCTGCACCACGGATACAAACAAATGTTTTAAGTCTTGTTCACAAAAATGTGTCCATGAAACTGTCTCAACTTAAATGCAGCCACACTGGTTGCTTTGGGCAACAGCACCAGTTGAGAACTTCAGATGAACTTGTCTCAGACAACTGAATTCCCCTCCTCCTTGTCCATTCAGCTGTGCTGATCTGCAGAGAACAATGCAGGCTCCAGTCAAGGACACATAGACAAGTATTCTCTGTGTGTCCTGATCAGGAGCTCTACTGTAACACATCGCACCGCTTCTAACACAACACCAGCACATAGGGTTTTTTTTTTCCTTTAGCATGCAGGATGGTGAGAATGAACCCTTAGATTTGTCCCCATATCTGACATCTATCACCGGCATCTTCTACAGGGTTCCGGGCAGCGGCCTCTCATTGGCCAGTGCAGGGTGACGTCATTCCTGCACATGCACAGGAGTGCAGTTACCCCGGCACACAGGCACTGTGCCAGAATGTAGACTGAGCTGCCCGTGTTCAGTGTACATCCCATAGAAGACTGAGCAGGTAGGTAAGCTTCTTTTATTGCAGAAGAGAGATTCTTTGTCTATAAGAGCCATGCAATGACTCTTGCACTATAAAAGGAAAGCTACCTACCTGCTCAGTCTTGTTTGCAATGCACACTGAGCAGTTTACATTTCGGCAAAGCACATGTGTGCCAGGGTGACTGCACTCCTCCATATACACAGAAGCACATACTGTGCCAGTCAATGAAGATGGCTACAGCCTGACACCAGTAAGAAGCCGGGTAGAAGATGCCAGCACCAGTGAGGGGCAATGGACCATTGAAGGCTAGGTTAAGTGTTGTGGCATTTACCTCTGCTTTAAGCTGCAAAGGCAGCCATATGGGGGTGTACACATGCAATGTGGCTGCAGCAAAAGTTTAAAATCCCCTTTGTGCACAGAGGGCAGTAATGCCACCAAATGTGTCCCACTCAAGTAAATAGGGAAGTGCCACAAAACGCATTAAATGCAGGCGGTTGCAGCATGGAGGTGTAGTTTTTACAGGGTTCAAACAGGCAGTGAGGAGGTAAGATATTGCCGCCTGTCAAATGCCTCAAAAAACCAGATTCACTGAAAGTGTAAAACGTAGCCTAAAAGAGAACATACAGCCAGATGGGGCTGTACACATGGTGTGGCCAGTTTAGAACCCATTCACACCTAGCGAATTGTACATGTGCAAGCTTATGCATTTTTTTGTGCGTGTTTTCCCACTACACGCATAGGGCAGCCCATTCATTTCAATGGGTTGCCCTACACACAGCAAAGTAGCTCCTGTAGCTTTTTGCCAAGTTGAACCCTGCGTGTTTTTGCTGCATTTGTTGCTCATTTTACCTTGTGGAAATAAAGTGCATCTGCCTGCTATGTTTGGGCTACCATTAACAATGAATGACACTGCAAATGCAGCACTCGTTTTTAGTGCATTTCATAAAGGTGTGCAAAAACGCACAATTTTGCGAGCTTTTATGAAATCCTCAAGTGTGAGTGGAACCTTAAAAAGTAGAATGTTGAGTTCACAGGTGGCTACGCCTGTCAAACTCACCTTACTGACTCAATGGGGCCGCACTGCAAATTCCAAACTATATTCGATAGGTGGCAGGATCGCCTCCTGAATGCCACCCTGTGAAAAGCGATTCACCACAGCTATCTTTTCAGTGTGTGCTGCAGTGTAAACTTAACCTTGAGGCTTCCATTCTTTTGTCCATCCAGTACATCCTGCCCTTGAAGGATTAGCTCATCTCCTGCAGAGGTCAGCGGGTCAGTGTAGAGTTGTTTGTCTCAGTATTTTTAGCCAAATGCAGCCACCATGCATTTCCTCCACCAGCACAGTGTAACAATGTAACAGTTACTGTCCATGCGGACAATAAAGCAGTATTAAAAAAGCAAACAGCTTACCAATTCATAGATAGCTGCATTTGTTTTTCTTTTTTTTTAGGCCGTAGTCACACTGGCATGAGAAACAGGCGTTTAAAGGATCACACCCTCCCCAAACACCTAATAAAAGCAGCCTGCAATGGATAATATGAACAGACCTGCCCACATCTGAAAAATATGAAGCATTTGTGTCGCTCTGCAGCAAAGATTAAGTTACATGTTGAGTCTGGGAGGAGCTGAAGCTTGTCAACTCCCTTCAATAAGCCTATAGTAACTCAGCATAAACGCACCATTAGGCTCCATTCACACCTAGGCTTTTGGAATTTCAGGTGCAATCGCCACGATTCTGCAGGCAAATCCAAATTACGGCAAAAAACAGGATGTGTTTGCAATGCCATTGCTTCTTAATGGCACCCCAATCATGGTGCAATTTTGCTGCATTAGTCGCGTGACAAATCACAGCAAAATCGTGCAATAATTGCGTGATGCGCGTCACCCAAAAAAGGTTCCGGAACTTCTTTTGGGCAACATGCATCCCGTGATTTTCGTTTGAGCCATTTGTCACCGACAATCATGGTAAAAAAAACAAAACAAAAAAAAAAAAAACACACACGCACCATGATTGGGGTGCCATTAAGAAGAAATGGCATTATAAACACGTGCTGCAATTTGGAATTACAGTCAGAATTGCGGCAATTTCGCCCGTGATCCCAAACGCCTAGATGTGACTGGAGCCTTAGACCCCTTTCACACTCGGGCCGCAGTCACGTTAGTGGTAAAGCACTGCTTGTTTTAGCGGTGCTTTACCGCTTTTCGGCCGCTAGCGGGGTGCTTTTAAATCCCAAAAAGGGGTTAAAAGCGCCCGTGTTGCAGCGCTTCCGAAGCACTGCCCATTCATTCCAATGGGAAGGAGCGGGTTGGGAGTGCTGTATACATTGCTCCCAAATCGCCCCAAAGATGTGGCTTGCAGGACTTTTTTTCCCGTGACGCAAGCTCACCGCCCCAGTGTGAAAGCACTCAGGCTTTTCCACTGGGTTGACATGGGAGGCAGTTTTCAGGCGCTATTTCTAGCGCTAAAAGGCCTGAAAACTGCCTCAGTGTGAAAGGGGTCACAGTGTTTACAGCCCACTTTCCCAATTTAAAAAAAATTGGCAGATTTGCTGCAATTCCGATAGTGATGTCAAAGCGCAGAGGTGTGAATAACAAACCGCAGAAAGCATATTTGAGATGCCTAAAAATCGCAGTACGGTTCTGCCGCGATAAATTGAGTCGCAACGTGTAAACTTTATCACCCAAAAATAGTTCACAAGCTACTTTCAGGCAACATGCCTCACGCGAAGTGGGTTGCCACAATTTACCGCGCAAGAATCGCAACATAACCACACCACGGTTTTAGGTGCCATTCAAATGAAAGGCATCTCAAACGTGTGTTATGCAATTTGTCATTCACGCCTCGACACTTTGAAATTGCGGGCAGATACGCGGTAAATCTGGCAACGAGTCAAAGCGCCAAGGTGCGAATGCAGCCTTAGAGGGATGAGACCACTTAACATTGAGCTCAGCAAAGATCAGCTTTTATGTAGGTAAAACCTTTATTCCCAAAGGAAAAAGTTCTGCTGCTATAACTGCGTATAAAGTATTAGGCGGGATGCTAGATCGACCACCCCGGAACGATTTTTTTTGACAACTAGAAGCCAGCGTCTAAAACCGCCGTTTTGCCGCGTTTTGCATGCCGCGTTTAACCACTTCCTTACTGGGCACTTAAACCCCCCTCCTGCCCAGACCAATTTTTGGCTTTCAGCGCTGTCGCATTTTGAATGACAATTGCGCGGTCGTGCGACGTTGTACCCAAATAAAATTTGTGTCCTTTTTTTCCCACAAATATCGCTTTCTTTTGGTGGTATTTGATCACCTCTGCGTCATTTCTGATCACCGCTATAAACAAAAAATGAGCGACAATTTTTCAAAAAAGAATAATATTTTTTACTTTTTGCTAAAGAACAAATCCATTAAAAAAAATTATTCATCAGTTTTGGCCGATATATATTCTTCTACATATTTTTGATATTAAAAAAAAAAAAAAATCGCAATCGGCGTATATTGATTGGTTTGCGCAAAAGTTATTGCGTCTACAAACTGGGAATTGATTTATGGCGTTTTTATTATTTTTTTTTTTTACTAGTAATGGCGGCGATCTGCGATTTTTATGGGGACTGCAATATTGCCTCAGAAATGACGGACATTTTTTACACATTTTTGGGACCAATGACATTTATACAGCGATCAGAAATGTAAATATCCACTGATTACTGTGTAAATGTCATTGGCAGTGAAGGGGTTAACCTGCAGGGGGCAGTGAAGGGGTTAAATATGTTCCCTGGGTGTGTTCTAACTGTGGGGGGGCGGGGCTGGTCGGGACATAACAGATCTAACTGATCCCAGTGACAGGGATCAGTAGATCTGCTATGTCCCCTGTCAAAGAACGGGGAACCGCCGTGTTTACATCGGCGGTTCCCCGTTCTGAGGCTCCTAAAAGAGATCGGCGGGTCTCGGGCGGACTCCACGGGCGCAGCGTGCGTGTGCCGCCGCTGCCGCCAGGGGGCGTGCGAGGTGCGTGCACAGGGGACGACGTCCATTGACGTCGTCCCGGCATTTCAGATCCGCGCTGGAGCCGTACTTCGGCAATAGCGCGGATCTGGAGTGGTTAAAGCTAGGAGCGCTTTAAAAAAAAAAAAATATTTTTTTTTTTTTTTTAGAATGGAAACAGCTGTAAACTAAACGGTTCTAGACGCGAGTTACTGCGTTTAGCGGCATTTACAAGCTGTTTGGCATTTCAAATGCCTCTGAAATGGCATCTGAATCCATTTTTTTGCATTCCAAAAAAAGCCTTTAAACTCAACTGCCTGGAAACAACCCTGTGTAAATGTACTGATGAGATAGCAGAGTTGAAAGTTCAGGGGCAGCTGAAAAAAACGCCCAAATGCCTCAAAACGTCCATTTACCAGCAGCAGTGTAAATGAAGCCTAAGCTGGAGTTTGGCTATAACTTGTTAGTGTATTTAAATCTGCTAATACAGCTAACACTGCATGCCCTCCCTCAGAGTGAAAATGCTGCTGTGCCTCCTGTGCTCATTCCTCCAGAGTTGTGTCTCACCAGTACAGGTTTGTAACAGGCCAGATCACCAGGCGAAAAGCCTTAAGAAAACGAATGCAGCCTCCACATCGAAGGATTGGTAACCTGCAATAGATTACATTTCTGGGTTTGATCCCACTTATTCCCGGGCTGTACTGTATGTCAGATGTCCCTCTCCGGTGATGACCCACACAGAGGAGCCATGCCCGGGCTGTACTGTATGACAGATGCCCCTCTCCGGTGATGACCCACACAGAGGAGCCATGCCCGGGCTGTACTGTATGTCAGATGTCCCTCTCCGGTGATGACCCACACAGAGGAGCCATGCCCGGGCTGTACTGTATGTCAGATGTCCCTCTCCGGTGATGACCCACACAGAGGAGCCATGCCCGGACTGTACTGTATGTCAGATGCCCCTCTCTGGTAATGACCCACACAGAGGAGTCATGCCCGGGCTGTACTGTATGTCAGATGCCCCTCTCCGGTGATGACCCACACAGAGGAGCCATGCCTGGGCTGTACTGTATGTCTGATGCCCCTCTCCGGTGATGACCCACACAGAGGAGTCATGCCTGGGCTGTACTGTATGTCTGATGCCCCTCTCCGGTGATGACCCACACAGAGGAGCCATGCCCGGGCTGTACTGTATGTCAGATGCCCCTCTCCGGTGATGACCCACACAGAGGAGCCATGCCCGGACTGTACTGTATGTCAGATGCCCCTCTCTGGTCATGACCCACACAGAGGAGCCATGCCCGGGCTGTACTGTATGTCAGATGCCCCTCTCTGGTAATGACCCACACAGAGGAGCCATGCCCGGACTGTACTGTATGTCAGATGCCCCTCTCTGGTGATGACCCACACAGAGGAGCCATGCCTGGGCTACACTGTATGTCTGATGCCCCTCTCTGGTCATGACCCACACAGAGGAGCCATGCCCGGGCTGTACTGTATGTCAGATGCCCCTCTCTGGTAATGACCCACACAGAAGAGTCATGCCCGTCTGTGCACAGCGCCATGACACCTGTCAGCGGGCCCCGCCCCCCTACCCAGCTCTCACCTTGACAGAGTCCACCGGATACATGACTGTGTGCTCCAGGATACCAGCCACAGCCCCGGCCGTCATGTGGGTGAGCGGGGAGACTCCTGGCGGCAGGCTCTCGTAGTCCTCCCCCTCGCCGGGAAGGGCGGCCACCCCGTCCCGCGCCTCCATTGCAAGCCCGGCGCTTCGCAGCTCCATGGGGCAGCCGGGACGCACGGCGACACCACCTCCTTCTTCAATGTAGCGAGCAGGCCACGCTCTGCCCGCTGAATGAAGCCAAGTCGCCCCACACCATCCCTACACAGTCCGAGGTGACGTCAGGACTAAAGGCGGGGCCATCCTTACACAACACGGCAGCAACCACGGCGTCCCTTCTACCTTGGAGACAAGGGGAGGCGATGATTGGATGGCCACAAAAAAAACGCCTTACACCTCACTGAGGCCACGCCCGTTGTAGGTTTAGCGCTTGGCTTCAATGGGTCACGTGGCTCCAGGGCGGGAAAGCGGTGGGATGGGAAGCTGGAGAGTTCAGAAAAGTTTCAGTGACGTCCTTGTTGTAGTAAAGGAAAGTTAGATAAGCCAGGAATGTTGCAGGCCAGGGCTGAGAGGGCATGAGCTCCTGCCATGGCTTCCAATGTTGTTATAGATAAGTCAAAAAGAAATGGCACCTCATATACAGATCACCTCATAATTTCATGTATGCACACCTACACCAGGTACCATCAGTCAAAAAAATTCAAGGCATACTTTACCTCATGTACATATTAAATAAATGTACCCACGTGAATGAAATAAAAACTGTGTGTTTATACTTTTGCACTGAAGCTGTAATCAGATGGGTGCAAGGTACAGGCGACTGCATTGTTTACATCGCAGGCCCGGTCATTATGGGGCTGGAAGAAGTAAACAATGGACTACAAGTACCGTGATGTCACCATGCTCTACAAACACCTCCGTCGCAGTGGCATCTCTATGATTGGACGGAATGGCTGTGTAGGGGGAGCCGTACAGTCGCTATAAGGTCCCATTTATGTCTGCGCTTTTTATTTGCACATTTTTCACACAACAGTGTAGAACAAGCGCACCAAATACGCTCCCGCACTTTTTTTAGGTGCAGAGCTTGGCATGGTTTTTTATTTTATCGCATGTTTTGGCACGTCTGCTACTATTGAGAAGCAATGGTGCCGCAAGCAGGTTTTTTGTATGGTTGCAGAGCACCCAAGTGTGAATACGGCCTAGGGCTGCATTCATACTTGAGGGGAGCATTTTTTGCAAGAGTATACAATATTTTACATGCATATTCAAGCTTAAGGCTGGGTTCACAATGCTGTGCGAAGCAGCTCCCAATAGGGGTCCTTCCGGTTTGTCCCTGTTCTCCATGTTGCTGTACCCCCGTAGGGGCTGCTGGGTGTTGTGGTCCGTCTCTCACCCTGCCCAGTCAGGCACACGATTTCAAGCATCCAGAGACATGAAACAGTCCTTGCACTTGTTTCTGTATGTTTATTGAGGGGTATTAAACTTGGATAGGGTAAGGGAGTATGGGACGCCCACTTGATTGAACCGTAATATACACAGGATTCTAGGTATATACACTCCAGTATATACACCCCTTCTCTTCTCTCCAGCACTTCACTTGCTTGCAGACTATCTGTTAGGGAAATAGTCTTCTTGGCCGTTTCCAGCCCTCTGTGCGCGCGCCCGTGCGCGCTAATGGCGCCAATAGCGCCAATAGTGGCCATTTAACCACTTTAAGACCGAGCCTCTTTTTGGAGTTTGGAGGTTATCAGTTAAAAACAGTTTTTTTTGCTATAAAATTACTTAGAACCCCCAAACATTATATATTTTTTTTTCTAAGACCCTAGAGAATAAAATGGCGGCCATTGCAAAACTTTATGTCACACCGTATTTGCGCAGCGGTCTTAAAAGCGCGATTTTTAAAAAAAAAATTCAGTTTTTTGAGTTAAAAAATAAGACAACAGTAAAGTTAGGTCAATTTTTTTCTTTATTGTGAAAGATAATGTTACGCCGAGTAAAATGATACCCAACATGTCATGCTTCAAAATTGCGTCCGCTCGCGGAATGGCGACAAACTTTGCAACATAAAAATCTCCATTGGCGACGTTTAAAAAATTCTACAGGTTAGCATTTTTGCGTTACAGAGGAGGTCTAGAGCTAGAATTATTGCTCTCGCTCTAGCGATCGTGGCGATACCTCACATGTGTGGTTTGCACACCGTTTTCATATGTGGGCGGGACTTACCTATGTGTTCGCTTCTGCGCACGAGCTCGCAAGGACGGTGCGCTTTAAATTTTTTTTTTTTTTTTTTAATTATGTATTTTACTTTTTAATTTTTATTTTTACAACTTTTTTTTTTTTTTTTTTAACTACCTCGCATCCGCGCTATAGCCGAATGACGGCTACAGCGCGGCTCTAAAATGCCGGGAGGACGTCAATAGACGTCCTCCCATTCGGCTCGTGCTGGGCGCGCTCCCGCGGGCGCGAGCGGTGCGTGCACGTGCCGCCGCACACTGCGGGAGCGTGCCCGCGGGTCGGGCGGACCCGATGTCCGCCGGAGACCCGCGATCTCCTTACAGACAGGAGGAACGGGGAACCGCCGAAGTAAACACGGCGGTTCCCCGTTCTGTGAATGGGACATGACAGATCTACTGATCCCTGTCCCTGGGATCAGTTAGATCTGTCATTCCCCTGTCAACCCCGCCCCCCCACAGTTAGAACACACCCAGGGAACATTGTTAACCCCTTCACTGCCCCCTGCAGGTTAACCCCTTCACTGCCAATGACATTTATACAGTAATCAGTGGACATTTAAATTTCTGATCGCTGTATAAATGTCATTGGTCCCAAAAAAGTGTCAAAAACGTCCGACATGTCCGCCCCTGTC
>BLSH010425067.1:554561-570007 GCA_018402905.1 Glandirana rugosa
GAAAAAAGCATGCCAGGACCTCCAAAATATGAGATCCGGGGTCAAAAAGACCTCAGATCTCATTTTTAGACTTAAATGCAATAAAAAAAGAAAAAAAAATTTTGAAAAAAAATGGCAGGGGAAAAAAAAAATATGTCCCCTTTAAGAGCATTGGGCGGAAGCTACTTGTGACGTAGCTTCCGCCCAGCCTTGTTATGGAGCCGGGTGAGCGGCTTCAGCCGCTCACTCGGCTCACGGACACTGGGGGGGAAGGACGCGATCATCTCCGCCGCTGCCGGCGGGTCCGGTAAGCGGCGGAGATGACCGGAAAGCGGCGGGGGGGGGGTCACCTCTCCCGCCTCTGATAAAAGTGATCTCGCGGCGAATCCGCCGCTAAAATCACTTTTATCTCGTACAGAATCGCCTCCTGAAAAAAAAGATACCGGGGTTATGGTAGCTATCTGCTACCATAACAACGGTATTCCACTTCAAAGTACCGCCGTCAAACGACGTACGGCGGTCCGGAAGTGGTTAAGCAGAACAGCACCATGAAGCAAATGCTGTCCATTCTACAGCGTTCCAGTGTGTTCCCGTGACCCATTTTGTTAAAGACTTCCTGTATCTGTGACCCGGCTTGCCTGACCTTGATTGAACTCTGCTTGTACCGACCCTCTGCCTGTCTACGACCACGCTTCTGCCTGACCCTCTTGTACCTCAGTTGCCTGCCTGTTAACGACCATGCCTGCACCCGACGACCCATTTGCCTGCTCCCTTGTACCGCACTAGCCAGCCTGTTACCGACCCAGCCTGCATCACCTCTCTTCTGTCTGTACGAGCTCCTGGAGGATCCTCACAACACCATCTGCATCCGCACCAGCCCTCGTCCCCCCCTGTGCTCCGGAATCTCCTGTCTTCTCTATCAGGGGTTCCCGAACCAGGGCCGTAAGAGAGGTTGCCCTCTGCACAATCAGACTCCATCACCAGGTACGTGACAGAAACGGACAGCCATGTCTGAGTCTGAGCAGGGTCCCTTTCCGCTGCATGAACTCTGTTAGCATTTAGATGGTCTCTCTCGGGCCGTGCAACACAAGCAGACTACACCCAGCTCGTGGAATGTGCCTCTCTTCCCCATCGGGGGCAATTGGAGCTCCGACACGGCCTGGAATGAAGCTGCTCTGCGCCACCAGTTCCAGCGGGGCTTGGCCGACCCCCTGAAGGATGAGTTGGCCCATCTTGGGGCGCCAGTCTCCCTGGAGAGGCTCATCGACCTGGCCATCCAGATCGATCGGCGCCTTTGTGAACGCAGAGCAGAAAGTGCCAAGGTGGACCTGCGACCTTCTGGATGTTTCCCTCCACTGTGGGATTGCCAAAAGGCACTCTGGCTGGC
This sequence comes from Glandirana rugosa, assembly GCA_018402905.1. Classification (NCBI taxonomy): domain Eukaryota; kingdom Metazoa; phylum Chordata; class Amphibia; order Anura; family Ranidae; genus Glandirana; species Glandirana rugosa. The sequence goes on from BLSH010425067.1 coordinate 555,928, forward strand.
TCCACCATTTCCACCTCTCCTCCTCCGAGGCTGCCTGAACCCCAGCAGCGGGGTGTGGCACACTTGGCACTGACCTCTGAAGAGAGCCAGCGCCGAAGAAACCTCGGCCTCTGCCTCTACTGTGGAGAGCCGGGGCACTTCGTACGCTCCTGTCCGTCCAAATTGGAAAGATGCCTTACCACCTCTCCCCAACCAGCACCTGGTGGGCGGCTCACCTCACCCTCTCTCTGTCTCTACAGTTTCCTGGAGGAGCCGTTACCGTCCCAGCTATTGTAGACTCAGGTGCCTGCAGCTGCTTCCTGGACCTGAGCTTTGCTGCGCAACACAGGATACCCCTGCGACCCAAGACCCACAGGATGGCTAATGGCACAACCTTAAAATCTGGCTTGGTTTCACGGGAGACCACCCCTCTTACCACCACGGTGCTGGGAGGCCATCAGGAGCTACTCACGCTCGATGCCATCTCCTCGCCCATTCTACAGTGTTCCAGTGTGTTCCCGTGACCCGTTTGCTAAAGACTTCCTGTATCTGTGACCCGGCTTGCCTGACCTTGATTGAACTCTGCCTGTACCGACCCTCTGCCTGTCCACGACCACGCTTCTGCCTGACCCTCTTGTACCTCAGTTGCCTGCCTGTTAACGACCCTGTCTGCATCCGATGACCCATTTTCCTGCTCCCTTGTACCGCACTAGCCAGCCTGTTACTGACCCGGTTTGCATCACCACTCTTCTGTCTGCATGAGCTCCTGGAGGATCCTCACAACACCATCTGTATCCGCACCAGGCCTCGTGCCCCCCTGTGCTCCAGAATCTCCTGTCTTCTCTATCAGGGCCATAAGAGAGGTTGCCCTCTGCACAATCAGACTCCATCACCAGGTACATGACACTATCACTCCTCAACACCTCCAGCACATCACTCGCTTGTACTTTCCAACCCAGCTAGCACTGATTTGTAGGGCCTGGCACTGACTCCACTAGGCCTAAGGTGAATGCCTTTTGCAGGCAGGGACCACAGGCCCCTTTAGTGTAGCAAAAATGTAAGTAAGCCCCAGTGCTAGAAATCTATGTGGCTACTGCTCCCAATACCACCTCTTCAGGCCCTGTCAGCCCTCATGGTTGCAGCTGCCTCTCTCCACTGCCTATGCTTCTACAGTCCACACTTCTGGTTCTGCACCCAATCCCAGACTGAGCTCTCCCAGTCCTCTCAGGCGTGCCTCCCCAGTCCTCTCTTCTGGCTCTGCACCCATCCCAGACTGCGCTCTCCCAGTCCTCACAGGCGTGCCTCCCCAGTCCTCCTAACTGTGCATCACTCACCAGCCCTCCTGGCTGCAGCCTGTTGTTCCTCCCTGGAGACTTGCCCAACAGTGCTCTCTCCTGCTGTCCTCTCCTTGCTCCCGTGCCTTAAGTCCAGGACACCTCCACGTGTTCTTAGAGGGTCCCGTCTGCACCCAAGCCCAGACCCAAGGTCGGCCCTCCCAGACTGGGGAGCTCCCTCAAAGGCCACTGACAGCTTTCCACCCGAACAACTCCTCCCCAGCTGGGCTGACCCTGGGTATTTAAAGAGGTCTGCCCCCTGCAAATCCAAGCTGGGGATTGGTCAGGGCTCCTTAGAATACGCCAGACAGCTCCACCTCTCTTTTCCTTCTTCCTTTCTAGAAGACACTAGAATATTCTAGATAGAAAGTAGGAAGTCCCAGTGATGCTGACTGTGAGTCACCAACTCTACCCTGAGTCACTCCCAACCCAGATCAAAACAAACAGGCCTAGCTACTAGCTAGGCCTGCCTAAAGTTGCCTACTCTACCAAAAAACATATTTACATCATCTAGCAACCTGTGAGTGCAACATCCATTTCAGGGACGACTTTTTGGCTGGATTCAGACCTGAAATGAAGCCAAAGATGCACAGGACTTTTCTGCAAACCACTCCACAGCCATCCCGGAACTGTGTGAACAGGCTCCCTTGAGAGCCGATCACAGTCTCCTGACATGCAAATTGGATGCATGGAAATCCGCATCCAAATCTCAGTAGTGTGAACCCAGCCTTAGGCTTTTTTAACCAATGAAAAGCACTAGAGGGAAGGAGATCTGTGAGTATAGGCTAAAAAAAGTCCTTAACCACTTCCCGACTGTGCAATAGACAAATGACAGCTACAGCGCGGTCATCTAGTTTTTGGAGGGCTTTCATGGACGTCCTCCTAGAGCCACGCAGACAGCGCTCTCTGTGATCGCTGTGGCCTTCTGACACAGCTGATCACCGATCAGGGTAAAGGGCCAATCACAGCAGCCCTTTACCATGTGATCAAGTGTGTCAATGACAGCTGATCACATGTAAACACGAGGAGACCCGGTAACAAGCAACTGTGTCCGGATGATCAGTGCAGCCCCAACAGTGCCCATCAGTGCTGTCTATCATGCCTCTATCATCAGCGCCACCTATCATTGCCTCCTCATCAGTGCTGCCTATCAGTGTCCATCAGTACCCATTAGTGCTGCATATTAGTGCAGCATCATCAGTCCCTTCTCATCAATGCCGCCTCATCAGTGCCCATCAGTGCAGCATCATCAGCGCACATCAGTGAAGGAGAAAAATTACTTATTTGGAAAATTTTATAACAGAAGCTAAGAAAACGCTTTTTTTTTTTCAAAATTTTCAGTCTTTTTTTCATTTGTTTAACAAAAAATAAAAAACCCAGTGGTGATTAAATGCCACCACAAGAAAGCTCTATTTGTGTGAAAAAAATGATAAAAATGTAACTTGGGTACAGTGTTGCATGACCACGCAATTGTCATTCAAAGTGTGGCAGCACTGAAAGCTGAAACCTGGCCTGGGCATGAAGGGGTAATAGTACCCTGTATTGAAGTGGTTAAATAAGCCTGAAAAAATGCTAGAATCAAGCATTTTAGGCATTCCCATTGATGTCTATGGGGCCAAAAATGCCCAAATCTGCCTAAAAAGTAGATCGTGTAGCTTTTAGAGCTTCAGGCATTGAGCTACAGGTGTCTGAGTGCTTATATGTGAACATGCATCATTCAGTTAGATGGGATTTTTGGATGCTGGGCATTTTGGAGCTTTGTGGTTTGAGCTACAAAACCCTCAGGTGTGAATGGGGCCTGGTCCATAAAAAATCAATAGCATGTTCCAGGAATTTCAGGTAAGTGGTGGTGGTGGGGGGGGGGGTATCAGGGAATGTGAACATGTTTCATGTTACATCCTAAGGCCCCATTCACCCCTGGGCGTATTGTAGCTAGAAGCTTGAAAAAAAAAAACTCAACATCCAAAATCCCATGTATTACAATAATGATAGTTCACATATGAGTGCTCAGGTTTCTGTAGCTTGACACTTGAAGATCCAAAGGTCCATTAGCAACTTTTGAGGCAGATTTGTCCCCATAGACCTCAATTAAAATGCTTGAACCATTTGTTTTTCGGGTGTATTTCAGGCATTTTGCAACATGTTTAACCAGTGTCGACCGCCCACCGTGGATTGACGACGGCAACTTGGCTCGATATTGCAAACCGACGATTGACGGCGGCTGCGAGATTGCGGATAGTGAGCTTGCGCACACCGCCGGAGGCACGCTCGCACACTCACTCTGTATTGGGGGAGCCAGGGAGCGGGTTGGGCGGACTTGATGCTACCCGCGATCACTCCCCCGCAGTGACAGAACAGGATCCGTGTGTGGAAACACTAGGATCTCCGTTCTAACAGGGGAGAAGTAGAGTGATCGTAGGCTTCCTGTATATGTATTATAGCAAAAAAGTAAGAAATATTGTTTTTTTGCAAAATTGTCGCTATTTGTTTATAGTGCAAAAAATAAAAACCGCAGAGGTGATCAAATATATAAAATTTATGGGGGAAAAAAGGACATTGTTTGGGTACAACATCGCATGACCGCGCAATTGTCAGTTAAAGCGACGCAGTGCCGAATCGCAAAAAGTGCTCTGGTCCTAAAGGGGCAAATCCTTCCGGGGCTGAAGAGGATAAACTAATCTCCTATCCCTAGTCCTTTCCATTGGCAACAAAAATGCCTGAAGTTTGAATATAAATGTAATATGTTTCTGAAATGCTCATTTACGCTCATAAAAATGCTCAAATAAAAATGCCTGCTCAGGTAGGAATTGAATGAGGCCTAAATATGAGTGGAACATTAAATATGATCAGAAAGTTGAAGTAAGCCCTTTAAATCTATGTAGCACCCTCTAGTGCAGGGTTTCTCAACCAGGGTTCCTTCAGAGGTTGCTAGGGGTTCCTTGAGCAATGGTCAATTTCTACCTCTCAGATAAATTCCCAATGATATCATTGATCTTTTTAGCTATTTGTAAGGGGGTAATTCTTCACAATGACCACAAGTGTAAGCAGCATTCTTCCCATTGACCATCACACTAATGTATCATGAGTTGTAGATTTTTAATTTTTAGCAGGGGTTCCCGAGACCAAAGAATTATTTCAAGGGTTCCTCAGTGTTGAAAAGGTTGAGAAAGGCTGCTCTAGTGTGCTACTAGAAGGGAGAGTTAGAAAAAGCATTTCTGGCCCAGGGATAAACCTGAGTCACTGAATTTAGGTCAGGGTTATTAGAGGCCAGGGCTGGATGACTCATCCTGGCAGCTCTCTGGTGCCTCCCCCTGGTATCTGGAAAGTTGGAGAACATTCTGGAACTAGTGGGTGGAAGTGAGGAGGAGCTACCTTGAATATTAATGGGCTCTCGGCCAATCCCCAGGAGTGGACCTGGCAGGGAATTGAGATAACCCATAAATAGACATGGGCCATGCCAGCAGAGAAGTTGGGTGGAAGATAAAGAATCAGTGCTGAGGAGAGGCTGTCTGTGGCCCCCGGGGGTGGGTTTACCACAGGCTGGAGCTCAGTTAGCTGGCTTGGAAGGATCCCACCACAGGATGCAGTTGGAGGGATTCATGCCGGAGAGGCAGCAGAGAGAGCAAGGAGAGACAGTGAGTAGATCAGCACGGTGCGTGGATGGACAAGGGGAGAGACTGTCATCTGTAGCAGATCTATCTTGATGACAGCAGTGTGCCAAGTCTTAATCCAACTTTGCCCTAGGGAATCTCCTTATGTATGTCAGTCGGGCAGGACTGGGAAGGAAAACAGCCAGGTGGGCTAGCATTCTGCGAGCAAGTGGAACTGGGATCAATAGCCACAGGAAGACAGAAGGAAATGTGTTTTGCTGTTAACTCCATTTGTGACTGTGTCAAAGGGGCTGCGAGTCCCTGCCTGCAATGTGCCTTTGCTGAACTAGCTAAAACTGTTAGTTCCCTCAGGAGTGAATCAGCAGGAGCTGTACATAAAGGAACCAAGAGTGTGCTGGAGGACATGGGAGGAGGAATCTGTAAATAGGGAAGAAGTTGTCCCTGAAGTTCTGTTTGTTGTTACACTGGGCATGCCATAATTCCCTTCCCCATTCAAGTTATCGTCTCCTGATTCAGGGTTTCTCAACCAGAAACCCCTAGGGTTCCTCCAGAGGTTTCTAGGAGTTCCTTTTTGAACTATAAGCAATTTCTACCTCTCAGATAAGTAGTAAGGGTAATTCTTCCCAATGACCACATGTGTAAGGAACATTCTTCTCACTGACCATTACACTAATGAATGTATCATGACTTGTAGATATAGTCATTTTTCAGGGGTTCCCTGAGACCGAAAAGTTAGTTCAAGGGTTCTTCTGTGTTGAAAAGGTTGAGAAAGGCTACCCTAATAAAAAAGAAATAAGCCAAAGACTGTTTTCTGTGTTGAGTGAATGAAGGAAATGCTATGTAACTGGCTGTGCAGCAGCGGGGAACCCTAACTTCCGTGACTCCTACAGGGGTAGTGCTCTATCTATATCAAAGAAAAGGTTTTTAGTCTTGGATAGAGTGAGGAAGGTTTAGAACCACTGTTAGGTTTTGACTACTACAGGCGGTCCCCGGGTTACAAACAAGATAGGGACTTTAGGTTTGTTCTTAAGTTGAATTTGTTTGTAAGTCGAAACAGGGACATTTTATAAGTGTAGCTCCACTCAAAAGAACTTTTTTTAAGCTTTTTGGATAGCATAGGGAAGGGATAACACCCCTGTAATGTTTGTTTTGCTGTTTGTTTATGTTCAGAAGATTTCACCTCACTTCCTGTACCAATGATAGTCAGATTTTGAAAATTTTGGGTTGTTGTGGAAACAAACCTTGGTGATAAAGCATCAGTGGAGACACCTTTTCCCATAATAACTCTTACAGGAGTGAATTTCCCTTCCTAGCGGGAGATTTCCTCTCACTTCCTGTTTTCTCCCTCCGTTTGTAAGTAGGAGTCGTTTGTAAGTCGGATGTTTGTAACTAGGGGACCGCCTGTACATTTCAACAAGCTGTCCTGCACTGTCGCCAAAGTGTTTAAGAGAGGGTGCTCAACCTGCGGTGGCACTGTGCAAAACTAGTAGAAGAAAAATACCAGCAGCTGCACATATACAAGGTGAAAGGATACATGCGACTGCAGGAGCGGGGAACGCCTCCGCCCCCTACTATTGGTGTTCCATTTTTACAGCTTCCTGGATGGGATAGCTCAGATGGGTTTATATTGCCAGTACATCCATTCCCATGCTACCTTTGTGGCTCCTACCTGCCTAGCAGCTGCATGCGATTAGTGACTCTAGCCGGCCCTGGACACAGACAGTGTGCACCCAGGGACGGCAGTTCTGTCTACACACAAACTGGATGCAGCTAATCATCCAGTCTGTATGAAGCCATGGCACACAGTGCTACTTCATCCAAATGTGGAGTTTAGCGGCATCTGAATGTTGCATTGCAGCCACCTGTCTGTATGAGCCCTAAGAGTTCCTGCACTGGTTGTTGAGATGGGAGAGCAGGGATCTGAAATGACTAATGCAGAATTATTCTATCCAGAGTGAGCTGTCCTTTGCTTAGATTAAATGCATTGGTGTTGGGTGGGGTAGGCACTAAGGCAGAGTTAAAACTTTCCTGGCATCTGGGGGCAAATGAGAATTTCACGTAAACAAAAGTAATGACATCTTATTACTAGCAACACACATGATCTCTGGGCTAATTTGCAGGTGCTAGTACTTATCACAGTTTATAATTATTATTTCGATGGTATGTTTTTGGAGCATGTGCAGTGACTATGTTGGCTGTTTATAGGTTCTATATTTGAACCATATGGTGTCAGATTGGAGTATTGTATTTAGAAACTTCCTAATAAACAAGTCACTGGTACATAATCAGTGAGGGGGAACTCTGCTCCAGTCTGCCCCCAGGGAACCAGTTATTTCCACATTGGTTGCCACCATCTTGTCTCTCACTCAGCACAGAGAATGTGATAATAGTTTGTCAGTCATCGCCCTCGCGTCATAGATCAGGGCTTAACTGGTGGCTTTTGGGAAAATTTTAACTTTGCATAACAGTGCTGTTTAGTCTGCTTATGTTGTATGTTTTGGGGAAAGAAGAAGAGTTTTTAGAACAACTCATGGCACAAATTATTTCATTATGAAGGTACAACTACTGTATGTTTACACTGAAAATGATGGCCAGTTTTACTGCGATTAAATACTTACAATATAGTTTCCATTTACACATTTTGTAATAAAAAGTTCTGCTAATTAAAGTATGCACCAAATGGCTGAAAAAAGTTCTAGTCAGGATCAGACATCAGTTTTACCATCTCCCAATACCCTACTACTTTCACTTTTCTTTTTCCATACCCTCAGTTATTGTAGACACACAGTTCCAAACACCCTGAGGTAAAGCTGAACTCAAGGCATTTCCTAAATGTCTTACAGGACAATTACATGGGTCACATGGTAAATGGACCAACAAGAAACAAAGCGTAACTAGATCTACTGATTACTAACAATACAGACCTGATCACAGATGTGGAAATAAGGGGCAATTTAGGAAACGGTGATCACAGGTAAATTTGTTTCAGTATAAATCACACAAATAAAAAACATAAGGGGAATACTAAGACACTACATTTCAAAAGAGCAAACCTTTATAAACTACACTCCTTACTAGACGATATTAAATGGGATAAAATATTGGAACACTGAATATGGAGGAAAAATGGTTGTGCTTTAAGAGCATATTAACCACTTGCCAACCACGTACTGTATATGTACAGCGGCAGTGAGGCTCTATTCCACAAATCGCCTTATATAAGCGGCAATCCGCGCGTGTGCAGTTAGCACGTGAGAGTGCGGCGGCGGCGGCGCACTCTCGTGCCAGCTGCACTCTGCAGGAGTGTGCTCGCGGCTCGGGTGGACCAGATGGTGAGCTGAAATGACCTGTCAGAGAGAAAGAACGGGGAACCGCCAATGCAAGCATGGCGGTTCCCCGCTCTGTCAGTGGGCATCTAAGAGATCTACTCATCCTTGTCACTGGGATCAGTTAGATCTCTTATGCCCATGATAGCCCAGCCCCCTCACAGTTAGAACACGCCTAGGGAACTCAGTTAACCCCTAGATCTCCCCCTGCACTGCCAATGACATATATACAGTAATTAGTGGATATTTACATTTCTGATCGCTGTATAAATGTCATTGGTCCCAAAAAAGTGTCAAAAATGTCCAACATGTCTGCCCCAATATCAAAGTCCCGAAAAAAAAATCGCAGATCGTCACCATTACTAGTAAAAAAAAAAAAAATGTAAAAATGCCAGAAATTAATTCTCATGGTTTGTAAACGCGGCAACTTTTGCGCAAACCAATCAATAAACGCCGATTGCGGGGTTTTTTTTTTACCAAAAATACGAGGAAGAATATAAATTGGCCAAAACCAATGAATACATTTGTTTTTTTATATTTTTTTTGGATTTGTATTTTAGCAAAAAGTAAGAAATATTGTTTTTTTTTTATTTTGCAAATTGTCGCTTTTTTTTGTTTATAGCGGTGATCAGAAATGATGCAGAGGGGATCAAATACCACCAAAAGAAAGCTCTATTTGTGGGAAAAAAAGGATGCACATTTTGTTTGGGTACAACATCGTACAACTGCGCAATTGTCAGTTAAAGCGACGCAGTGCCGAATTGCAAAAAGTGCTCTGGTCCTACAGTGGGAAATCCTTCCGGGGGTGAAGCGGTTAAATAAGGGTATTAGCCAGTGCATCCCAATGGGAAATACATTTAAAAGAGCTAATAAAAGTCCTGGGTGGCTTAACTTCAACGTAAAAATGCTTATTAAAGCAAAGGAGAAAGCCTTCAAAAAATACAAGGCTGAGGGCTCATCATCAGCATTCCAACTGTACAAAGAATGCAATAAAAAATGTAAGGGTGCCATCAGGGCAGCTAAGATAGAACACGAAAGGCACATAGTGGAGGAGAGTAAGAAAAATCCCAAGAAATTCTTTAAGTATATGAATAGTAAGTGAGGGGGAGCCGATCATATTGGTCCCATAAAGAATGATGAAGGGAATCTGGTTACAAAGGATGGAGAGATGGCAAAGGTTTTGAATATATTCTTCTCCTCAGTCTTCACGAGGGAAACTTGGGGCTTCAGCAACCAAAGCTGTAATGTTTATCCTCACGACATGTCACAGGAGGCACCGTCATAGCTATCAGAGGATAGAATTAGGAATAGACTTGAAAAAGGTAACATTAATAAGTCACCAGGACCAGATGGCTTGCACCCAATGGTCCTCAAGGAATTCAGTCAAGTAATTGCCAGACCATTGTTCCTAATTTTTACGAGCAGTCTACTGACTGGTATGGTACCAGCTGATTGGAGTAAAGCCAATGTATCACCAATATTTAAAAAAGAACCAAGATATATCCCTGGGAACTACAGACCAGTTAGTCTAAGGTCAATAGTATGCAAGCTCTTGGAGGGGATGATAAGGGATTACACACAAGATTTTAGTAGTAAAAACCGTATCATTAGCAGTAATCAGCATGGATTCATGAAGAATCATTCTTGCCAAACCAATCTATTAATTTTCTAGGAAGAGGTGAGCTGCCACCTAGACAAAGGAAATCCAGACGTGGTGTATCTGGATTTTGCAAAGGCATTTGATGCAGTTCCCCATAAACGCTTACTGTACAAACTAAGGTCTGTCGGCATGGACCAAAGGGTGAGTACATGGATTGAAAGCTGGCTACGGGGGTGAGTCCAGAGGGTGGTGATAAATGGGGAGTACTCAGAATGGTCTGGTGTGGAGAGTGGGGTCTGTCTTGGGACCAATCCTATTTAATTTATTCATAAACGATCTGGAGAATAGGATAAACAGCATTTGCGGACGATACTAAGCCATGCAGGACAATAATTTCTCCACACGATGTGGAAACCTTGCAAGAAGATTTGGACAAATTAATGGGTTGGGCAACCACATGGCAAATGAGGTTTAATGTAGAGAAATGTAAAATAATGTATTTGGGTGCCAAAAATATGAATGCAAACTACTCACTAAGGGGAGAGCCTCTGGGGGAATCTAGGATGGAAAAGGACCTAGGGGTCTTAGTAGATGACAGGCTCAGCAATGGCATGCAATGCCAAGCTGCTGCAAGAAAAGCCAACAGGATATTGGCATGCATTAAAAAGGGGATAAATTCCAGAAATAAAACAATAATTTTCCCACTCTACAAGACTCTGGTCCATCCGCACCTGGAGTATGCCGTCCAATTCTGGTCACCAGTCCTCAGGAAGGATGTCCTGGAACTGGAGAGGGTCCAGAGAAGGGCAACAAAACTGATTAAGGGATCGGAGGACCATAGTTATGAGGAAAGATTACAAGCACTGAACTTATTCTCTCTGGAGAAGAGACACATGAGATATGATTTCAATGTACAAATACAGTAATGGTAATTCCACAATAGGGATAAGACTTTTCCATGCAAGGGAATATAAAAAGACACGTGGTTATTCACTAAAATTAGAAGAAAGGCAGTTTAACCTTAGACTGCGTAGAGGGTTCTTTATGGTAAGAGCAATGAGGCTGTGGAATTCTCTTCCAAAAGCAGTGGTTTCAGCAGGGAGCATAGATAATTTAAAAAAACTATTGGATAGGCACCTAAACAACCACAACATACAGGGACGTACAATATAATATTGACTCAAAAGCACACACATAGGTTGACTTGATGGACTTGTGTTTTTTTCCAACCTCACAAACTGTAACTATGTAAGGCAGATATATAAGTTCTAAACGAATAGCTTTGTATTTATTTATAAGTTCTTAAAGTAGCATTAAACCCAAAACCAAAAATGTAATATATTGCATCTTACCAATCATTAGATCTGGTGACTACATTAGTTTACCTTTTCAGTTATTTTTCCCTTTGCTTTCATCTGGTGATCTGGCCAGTAACACACCCCCTGCATTACCCCAGGTTCACACTAATGCAGCGAGGAAAACCCTGTGATCCATGCATATTTCCCGTACCGCATTCAAATCGCACTGCCTTTGCAGTCTGCAATAGTTGTGAGTGCAATCTTAATGACATCTCAAACACAGATCGCAAACACAGTGCGTTTGCTCGCACCGGATCGCATGATACAAAAGTACCATGCGATCTGATTGCAGCGCTGTTCCAAAATTGGGGCATACATGACTTTGATGGGATGCGGTGCGATTTGAGCCCATTTAAAATGAATGGGCTCAAATAACACCACATTGAATCGTATGTGAGTGGAACAAGAATTTGGAGCGGTTCCTGTGCGATTTACATGTGGTTCATAATGTGAACAGAGGCTTAGAGTTGTAGGGGACCTTGATTGGGCAGATGTTGATACCAATCTGTACAAGTCCCGCCCTGCTTCCTTTTGGATAGAGCACCCACATACCTGTTTTTGTGGCCACCATCTTGGACCCATTTCTCCCAGTCATAGGCCCTGCCTGACCAGAGGCACATTGTTAAATAAAGAATTGTCCACTTGCATATGCATTTTCAGCATTTTACTCCAAATACTCTTCTCCAATTGATACAGCAATACACTGGCAGATCTTCAGTGCAGAATATCAATAACAATCCCATTATCAAGCAGCAGTCTTATCAGTGCAGAACACAATGATTCATCTTTAGCCATCTTCCCACTATCCTTCTCCTAAAGAGCACCACAGAGTTGGGACCTCTTCCCCAAAAGTATGATAGTCCTAATGCACAATGCCATTGTACTCCATGCCACAGTAACCACAGCTGGGGGTCAGTTGTGGCATGGTCTCTCCTTCAGCATACTTCCAATGTTGCAACGTCCCCTCTGTAATGCTCCCTGATGTTATCTGCTCCTAGGCAATCTGATCCTACTCACATTAGAGGACTCTGACACAGGCCCAAAGGCCATTAGCACTGAGCTACAGGACCTGCAGAAGAAGGTTGGGGTAGACAAGGTGACTACTGATAGCCCTCCCATGTTTAGAACCCACTTAGCCTGGGAGTTCAGCTCTGTACATTGCTCTTCAGCTCAGCCCTACAATCTCAAGGGCCAGGGTTATCCAATTTCCATACCCTGTTATCCCTGGCCCCACCCTCTCCAGGAGGGGCAGAACATAAGGGGGTACAACTGCTAAGAGAGTGCCTACACTCTGGATGGAGGAGCAACAGATTTTGTTTTTTTTTTAGATACAAACTGAAAATTGTAAGCACTCCTGTCAGTGTTAAAGGGTTGTTCCCAAAGAAAGCCTAAAAAAGAACACTAATGCACCACATCTAAGAATTGGTAAGCTGCAATATAATAAATGTTTGTTTTAGGCTTCAAAGCGACCCTTCACCCTACAAAACTCCCCAAGTCCTCTACATGTATGGCAAGCTTTTTTTTTACTAAAATGTTTGGCCTCGCCCCCACTTCATTTGTCTAGACATGCACTGTGTGCTCACTTTACCTTCTGGGACATGCATGTCACATATCCCCGGAGGCGTAGCCTTTCATTCAGGAAAGTTGGAGGGGTAGAATCTATTGGTGCTTCATCAGGAGGCCTGCCAGCTGAACCTGGAACAGTCTGCAGCCTATCGATGACATCACAGTCAAACAGGACGGACCGCTGTCAGGAAGAAGAGGTTCACAGCTGGACAGTGCTGGATCCATTGGGTGAGTCTGAAATGTGCTAAACACACCAGCGGGTAAGGAGGGATTGTTAAAAAAAAAATATGGGGGGGGGGGTGACCAAAAATCTGCTTTAACCAGTAGAGATCCGCGCTATAGACGAAAGACGTCTACAGCGCGGATCCGAATCTCCGGGAGGACGTCTATAGACGTCCGCCCCTTAATACGCCCCCTGCGCGCTCTCACGAGCGGCGGCGGCGTGCGCCGCCGCCGCACACTGCGTGGGCGTGCCCGCGGGTCGGGCGGACTCGATGTCCGCTCCTGACCCGCGATCGCCTTACAGAGCTGTAGAACGGGGAACCGCCGATGTAAACACGGCGGTTCCCCGTTCTGTGAGAGGGGGACAAGCAGATCTACTGATCCCTGTCACTGGGATCAGTTAGATCTGTTATGTCCCGGCCAGCCCCGCCCCCCCACAGTTAGAACACACCCAGGGAACATATTTAACCCCTTCACTGCCCCCTGCAGGTTAACTATACAGTAATCAGTGGACATTTAAATTTCTGATCGCTGTATAAATGTCATTGGTCCCAAAAAAGTGTCAAAAATGTCCGACATGTCCCCCCCAATATAAAAGTCCCGATAAAAATCGCAGATCGCCGCCATTACTAGTAAAAAAAAAAATAATAATAAAAACGCCATAAATCAATGTCCATAGTTTGTAGATGTGATAACTTTTGCGCAAACCAATCAATAAACGCCGAGTGCGATTTTTTTTACCAAAAATATGTAGAAGAATATAAATCGGCCAAAACCGATGAATAATTGTTTGTTTTATTTTTTATTTTTGGATATTTATTAGAGCAAAAAGTAAAAAATATTGTTCTTTTTTCAAAATCGTCGCTCTTTGTTTGTTTATGGCGCAAAAAATAAAAACTGCAGAGGTGATCAAATACCACCAAAAGAAAGCTCTATTTGTGGGAAAAAAAGGACATCAATTTTATTTGGGTACAACGTCGCACGACTGCGCAATTGTCATTCAAAATGCGACAGCGCTGAAACCTGAAAATTGGTCTGGGCAGGAGGGGGGTTTAAGTGCCCAGTAAGGAAGTGGTTAATACTG
>BLSH010425067.1:570017-584513 GCA_018402905.1 Glandirana rugosa
CAGAAACCTCACACCCTCCTTCGGCCTCATGGACCTCCTTTGGCTGCGTCCGTGTCCCTCTTGTACGTTGAGGTCCGCACGTAACGTTACCGTAAATAAAACTTTCCGAGGTGTTACGTGTTATGACACACAACGCCCCGTATCGTAGTCTTTTTTACCACGAACACGTAAGGCTATACAACCATCGGGTAAATTTACTTGACAGACGTAATTGCGTACAATATACCACGAAATTCTGTTTTGAAGTCTTATACTTCGTCATAATTGGTGAAGGAATGACCCGTGAATTTGGGGGGAGGACGGGTCTGGTTAAAAGTCCAAAGTCGCGACAACAACGTCGCACGACTGCGCAATTGTCATTCAAAATGCGACAGCGCTGAAACCTGAAAATTGGTCTGGGCAGGAGGGGGGTTTAAGTGCCCAGTAAGGAAGTGGTTAATACTGCTTCATATTCTGAAGTTTTGTCTTAAAGCACCATATAACATGCGTTAATGCAGACAGTTCATTTAAATGGGCTACCAACATATCGGAATGCACAAGCACCATTTTTTCTGATGCTATGCCCCGCAACACACAGTATTGTGCATTGTGGAGCCTTTCAAAATAAATGCCATTGCAATGCACGCCTGGAGTTGCATGTTCTCCCTGTGCCTGCGTCGGTTTCCTCCAGGTACTCCGGCTTCCTCCCACACTCCAAAGACATGCTGGTAGGTTAATTAGATCCCATCTAAATTAGCCCTAGTATATGAATGTGAGTTAGGGACCTTAGATTGTAAGCTCCTTGAGGGCAGGAACTGATGTGAATGTACAATATATATGTAAAGAGCTGCGTAAATTGACGGCGCTATATAAGTACCTGAAATAAATAAATAAAATAAATGCACCAATGCAGTGTTATAGTAACACTGTGCTCTTACAACGCAATGTTGTGACTGGTCCCTAAATGTATTTTTCTCAGACTAAGAAGGGGAGAAGCAGCACCAATAGTCAATCAGTTGTGCTGCAGTGCTCATGTTCTAACAAGGGACATACTGATAGGAGGAGAGAGCAGAGAGTAGAGCCCGTTAGTGTGCTGTTTCTTCTACAAATCAAAGACCTTTGATTGTTTTTTACCTGGGACAGAAGAAAAAAATAAAATCAGCCATCCTACCCTCTTAGACTAGGTCATGCTTGTGGTAAAGCTGTGTAAATCTCAGCACTGGCTAGTCATAAATGCAATAAAAACCAGCAGCACCCTCGTGTGTATTTAATATGTGTACTTGGTTGTTTGCTAATAAATTAAAGTGCAAATACAGTACTTGATATAATAGTTTTTGTTTTATGCTATCATGGTAATAAGTCGGTCAAAGTCTTCCATCCCCTGTGCTCTGCGGCTATTGCTCCCTTGTATAGTACTGTGTCCCCCCCCAATGCATGTCTTCCACCTGAACTGCATCTGGCAGGTAATGTGTTTTTATGGCAGGAGGAAATGACAAATACTCCCCACCAGCGTTATGTGTTGAATGTCTGCACTATAAAATGATTACAATGTCATGTTTTATAAAAGACTACATGATTTATATAACATACAAACAGCAGCTGTGCCTGAAAACCTGTTTTCCTCTTGCGTGGTAATATTTCATTCTGCCTGAATGAGTGTGTAATCCAGTCGATTGAAATTAAGGCCACTCCTAGACGCAGTGGTGTGCAAATTAGATTATGATGTTATACAAGCAGGCATTTTTCAGATTAATTTATTGATGCGGATATGACCACAAGACGCACTCCACCTAAAACCGGCACTTCAGTTATAAGCGGATGGTGGTCTCCATAAAGTTAGGCTGGTCATACATTTTTACTTTAGATTTACTAAAACCATATAATGTGAGGTCAAACCTAAACACTTTTAATTTGTATGCAATCAGGCAGGCCCTTGCACTACATAGATAAAGGTAAATATAAAGCGAATTGAACAAGAAAATTGTATAATGTATGGCAGCCCTCAAAATTTCCATTCACTTGCTCACATTTGGCGAGTGGAAAAATCTTGATGGTGAGTGAGGGGCTGTCTCGGAGGTGGGGGCAAACATCGCTGAATGGGAGGAGTCCTCCCAGCGATCGGAGAGAGGAGAGGAAGAGGAGAGCCGGCTCGGCCATACACAGCTGGGATCTCCTGCTGTAACACAGCATGTATTTGAATTGCACGGCGACCACAGTCAAACAAAGTCCCGCCTCCTAGACTGGCTTCTTTGATAGACAGCACACTGGTCCAATGCCAGGATGTGATACGTCTATCATAGGAGCCGGTCCAGGCTGTGCAATTGAAATCAAAGCTGTGTCACAACGCTGTGTGTGATGATCGCCTCTCTCTGATCCCCATGCACTGATGAGGCTGCATTGATGGTCACTGCTGAGGCTGCATTCATGGGCACTGGTGAGGCCACATTGATGGGCACTGGTGAGGCTGCATTGATGGGCACTGATGAGGCTGCATTGATGGGCACTGGTGAGGCTGCATTTATGGGCTCTGGTGAGGCTGCATTGATGGGCACTGATGAGGCTGCATTAATGGGCACTGGTGAGGCTGCATTGATGGGCACTGGTGAGGCTGCACTGATGAACACTGGTGGAGCTGCATTGATGGTCATTGGTAGGCTGCATTGATGGGCACTTAAAGGCTGCACTGATGGGCACTGAAGAGGCTGCATTGATGGGCACCGATGAGGCTGCATTGATGGGCACTGATGAGGCTGCAGTGATGGGCATGGGTGAGGCTGCGCTGATGAACACTGGTGGGGCTGCATTGATGGGCACTGGTAGGCTGCATTGATGGGCACTGATAGGCTGCACTGATGGGCACTGATAGGCTGCATTGATGGGCACTGATGAGGCTTCATTGATGAACACTGGTGAGGCTGTATTGATGGGCACTGATAAAGTCATTGTGACTTGTGAATATTTATTTTTCTAACTTAATTCTGCATAAAACATTTAACAGTGTAATTTCATGAGATAATTTATGAGGGCGTGTTTAGGGGTAGAATTGGGGGCAGGGTAGGGTAGGGGTTGGGTGGGGCAACTGGTAGCAAGTAACTCTTAAGGCCTGGCTAGTAGCTCAGGACTTGAAATTTTGAGCCCTGGTGTATGGCCAGCTTTAGCTATTATTTCTGATATTCCTTCTTACCCCATGCTCTTGCATACTTTGCATACTTGCCTTATATCACTGTTTCATGTATGTATCCCTTATGATCTTAGAAAAGAACACCCCCCCCCCCAATACAGCTTCTGGATCTTGCCCTTGGATGCAGCAGGGCCAATATCATTGCCACAGCTGTGTATGAGTAAAAAGCAGCCTCACTCTCTTAAAGCGGAGTTCCACTAGATTTTTGGTTTATTAAAAGTCAGCAGCTATAAAAAGTGTAGCTGCTGACTTTTAATAAACAGTAACTTACCTGTCTCCCGGTCCAGCGACGGCTGCGCCCGAAGCCTCGCTCGTCTCCCCCTCCTCCCTGCGGCGCCGGCATTTCAGGTGTGGGCGCCGGCCGTGGCTTCACGGCCGGGCACGCACTGCGCATGTGCGAGTCGCGCTGCGCGTTGCCAGTGGCCAGGCAATCTTCTGGGACCTGTGACGTGTCCCAGAAGATTGCCAGGAGGGAGGGGCCGCCTAGGAGGAGAGGAGGAGTCGCCTAGGCGGCCCAGAGGCGGAAGGTGGAAGAGGGACAGGAAGTCCCTCTGAAACCTGGGGACACACTCCCCCCCCAAAAAAGTTACATGCCAAATGTGGCATGTAAGGGGGTGAGGAGTGCTTAAAGCGGTAGTTCCATTTTTGGGTGGAACTCCGCTTTAATTCCCTAATAAAGAACTTTCTATGTAACCCCAAAATGTATCCAGTTGCTGTTGAGCATTTTGTTAGTTAAATAGTAAATTGTTTTTAGTACAATTCAGCTATTCATGTAATTACTGACCCTAAAATGGCCTCCCAGCTCTGATCAGACCTTATTTATATACTCGAGGCTTAAAACAGCCCATAGATTAGTCATTATTTATGTTCAACCATTGAGTGTGTGGATGGGGGAATCCTCGCCGCTGACTTCCCCTCATCAGAATACATATCAGCAGTGCAGGCAATAGCCGGCGGCACTGATCGAATAGCAAGAATCCGACAGGCTGATTGTACAGACAAGGCCGGGACAAGGGTTGGGCAGGAGGGGTGGCTGCCCTGGGTACTGTGGTATCATGTGAGGTGGGAGGTGCCACAAGGAGATTGGGGGCTAGGGGATTTGTTTTGTAAGGGGGAATTTGAGGGGGGGGGCAGAGGGGATATGTATTGATCTGGGGGGTGCTAAGAGTGGTGATTAAGGGGGGTTTGTGTTGGGAAGGGGGATTTGAAGTGGAGGGGGGATATTTTAGGAGTAGAGGATTTGTGCTAAAAGGAGTTCATTTTTTTGGGGGGGGGCAGAGATTTGTGTTGAAAGGGGGGATTTCAGCATGAGGTGGATTTGCACTGGGAGAAGGGGGAATGTATGCTTAGGGGGTAAACATGCAGATTAGTGTTTTTGTGGGGAGATTTTTGCTGGCACATAATGCTCATACATCTTGGGGGGAGCACAGTTTAGCATGTTTGCCCTTGGCTCTAGATGACTTTGTCCCGGCACTGTGTGCAGAAGTTGATTGGTAGACCGGCCTGCCCATGCATGAATTAAAAATTGTCCAGTCCCTGCCGAACAGGTCAAATTTCGATCCTTATATGGCCGGCTTAAGCTAGTCATGCACATTTCGATTACTCTCGTTCAGTCCCACCCCGCTCCCCAACCCCAAGCGAAACAACATGGATGGTGGAATCTTGTGCTGCCAATTGTAGGATGCAGTCATTTTGACTGAGGGTTCATATTTAAATACAAAGGTGGTCCATGAAATATAAGTGGTCTTAAATCTGCTTATTACATAACACTTTTTTAACATGTTATAACCAAAGGTAGATTTTGAGACTCAAGTTATGACAACAGGAATTCTCCTTTAATTTATACATCCATTCTTAAAGAGGTCAATATAGAGTAAAGACATTAATTCTTTTAAATGCTATGCAGGTCACAAGACCTTCTCACATGTCTACCCCTGTAAGGGAGGATGAGGATAGATTATTATATGGCCTGCTGCATTCCATCCTATGGGAGAGTGATATTGGAGAAATAACCTTTTGTTTGAGAACTTGTAAGTAGGTTAACATGACATTTAATGGTGAAAGACCATCAGAAGGACTTATTCAGTTGATTTTGGTGCCTTGTACTAACAAAGCCTAAAAGAGAGTGAGTGATGACTGAGCTAGAATCTGAATTTTGAGTCTAAAGCTATCAGTACGTAGGTCTAAACCCTAATTGGACAATGCTGAGTATGTTAAGAGTTATAAAAAAAAATTGCCATGCATTTTTATTTATAAAATTCTGTTCTCACTATGGACAACGGTACAGCAAGAACAGTTGCTGTTTAGCAGGCAAACACACAAGTCCTTCCCCGGGTTCAATCCATTTCCTTTTATCCGGAGTCACGGAACAGGCGGGTACTTTTTTTTTTTGTTGTTCATTAGGGGATAAAACTTGGATAGGGTATGGGTGATCGTGGGATGCCCAAAAGATCAAAGTTAATGGGACCTCCTATATACACTTCCGTATATACACTCCTTCTCCTCTCCAGCACAAACTTGCTTTAATTCTCACTTTTTCCAGATTACTCTCTCCTGCGCATACTTGGTTCTGGCCTAGCTTGCACATGATGAGGCCTGCATTTCTGTTGGCAGGACCTCCGGACTGCCCAGTATAGGCAGGGGCCACGGGCCCCCAGGGTGTAGCAAAGTACATTTTTGCTAGCTAGGGTTGATGGACTACTGATCCCAGCCCATCCTTTTCCAGGCCACCTCAGCCCTCCTGGCTGCTCCGGCCTACTCCACTGCCCGGTGACACCACTACCCTGACTGGCTCCTGTAACCTTCTCAGACTGTCCACTGTATCCTCCCAGCCTGCTCCGGTCTACTCCTTCCAGCTCCCAGGTTGTGTCACTCACTGACACTGGTGGATCCTTTACAAAGCCCTTTGCCTGTAGCCTCTCTGTTGCTCTCCTGCTCCTTGGTTAGAACTCCTCTTTGTGTTGTAAGAGGGGTTCTTTCCACTTCCCAAGCCTCCAGGCCCAAGGTCACCCCCCCAGACTGGGGATTCCCTCAGGGCCTCCGCAACACCTGCTACATCTCCAGCTCTTCCACCCGACACTCTGCTCCCCACACTGGGCAGACCACAGTATTTAAGGAGGCCTGCCCCCTGCCAATCCAGGTTGGGGATTGGTCAGGGCTCCTTAACATACTTCAAAAAGCCTCACCTCCTATTTCCATCCCCTTTTCCAGATCATTCTGAGGAAAAGGGGAGGAGTAATCAAGGGGTGTTCCTTCCTGCAGTCTCCAGCTCTTCCTGGGCCACTCCCTTGCCCAAATCAAAACAATCAGGCCTGAATAAATTTGCCTCTCCTAGCAAAAATCTATCACTAAAGCACCTAGCTACAATGGGGGCACTACATATAAAACGCAGATTGAGTGGGAATAAAAATAAAATAAAACAATTCTGTGCTGTTAATAGCAGTGAGAAAGTGTCCTGTAACCAATTAAAGCAATAACAGTCCTTTTTGCAATTTCTTTATGTCACTACGTGACTCACTACCTGTTCAGCCGAGAGGAGAAGCAACGGCCCCGGAGCGAGGAGCTGCAGCCCTACCCTGCGTCCTAAGGTAAGGGGGCCTCTGTCCGTCCATCTCCTGCGCGGGGGGGGTGTGATCGCCTCCTCTCCGTCCCTCTCCCGTTGGGGGGGCTGTGGCGTTGGCTTGTCACCCCCCAAAAAAAAATTATTGAGCACCAGCTGCCACTGATCAGGACTGCTCTATGCAAAACCACTGCACAAAGCAGGTAAGTATAACAGGATTATTTTTCAAGAAGAAAAAAATCAACCTTTCATATCACTTTAATTTAACTCTGTCTGAGGGTGAGTGGTCACATGAAATCTGCCAGCCGCTGCTCTGCTTACTGCCTAATCTCATGTTGGTAACAAGTTCTGTCTCCCAAGTGTGCATAACAGTATCATATAATAGAGCACTTTAGTTAAGAGGAATGTAATCAATTATGTGGCTATGTCTGTGACACTGTTATGGATACTTTTCATCATGTGTTCATGTAGTTAGCAAGACAGCTACTGTCAGACCTCAGGGGGCCTCTGACCTCTCTTAGCTCCACATGAATCCTTATAGAAACTTAGTAAATATGATTAGGTTGGTTTACAGTATGTCACATTTTTATAGGGAAGCCTGCACAATTATGACAATTTCACTGTTGAGATTCTTTCAACTCTATTCAAGGTTGGTTCCTTCTAACATATAACTAAAGGCAAAACTTTTTTATGTTTTGGATACAGTGGAGAGGAATTGAAATGCCTATCAGCTTTTATTGTTGTATGTTTCCCCATTAGTGAGACCCTCTCTATTTGTTCTGTTATGATTATCACCAAGAGGGAAAGCAAAAGAAAATCCAAAATTTTATGGGGCAATGGGCAAGAACATCCTGACAGGGGTTCTAACCCTCCCTTACCCTTTCCAAAATGGAAAAAAAAAGCTTCCCTTTACTTCTACTGTAAATATTTATAGAGAAACACTAGATATGTGCATTTGGATGTTCACACACAACAGTCAGAAATCTTCAGTTGTTTTGCATGTTCAGTCTGGTCCATCCACCCAAATTCATTGTGCAACTGGTGCATGTATGAGGTCACTGCAAAGAATGTAGAACTTCATAGGGTGGAAAAAAGAAATAATGACTCAAATCTCATTGCAGTCAGTCTAATGCCTGAAAAACCAAAGACCAACCACCACAGAAATTATATCTGATACGTTTATTCCACGGCTGTAGAAAAATAATAACCAGATTGGTCAATATAAATATCTTAAAGGCATTGCCTATCCAGACCTGGTATTGATACAGTCATGGCCAAAAATATTGGCATCCCTGCCGTTTCCATCAGACAATGCACCAATTGGAAAATTGTTTATTTCTTTTGTTTGTAAAAAAAGTGGAGAAAAATAAAGCCAAATCTGACACGTTCCACGCAAAGCTCCAAAAATGGACTGGACTGGAAATTATTGGCGCCTTCTCAAAATTGTAAGAAATAATTGCATTGCAAGTTTGAGACGCTCCTGTAATCTGTAATTAAACTCACCTGCATCAAATAACAGGTGGTGACAATATAGAAATCACACCGGCAACCAGTTAAAATGGTGAAAAATTTACTCAACCTTTCTGTTGTGTGTCTCTGTGTGCCACACGGAGCATGGAGAAGAGATAGAGCAGAGATCTTCATGTTCCTGTGTGCACTGTGCGCAACATTGCCAGGAAGTTTACAGCCAATGGCACTGTAGCTAATCTCCCTGAATGAGGACGAAAGCGGAAAATTGATCAAATATTGCAATGAAGTATTGTTCAAATGGTGGATAAAGAACCTCAATCAACTTTCATGCAAATTCAAGCTGACCTTCAGGCACAGGGTACAATTGTGTCAGCTCGCACTATACGTCATCATCTGAATGAAAAGGGACGCTATGGTAGGAGACCCAAGAGAACCCCACTGCTGACACAGAAAGATAAAAAAAGGTGGATTGGAGTTTGCCAAAACTTACCATAGGAAGCCAAAATCATTTTGGGAGAATGTGCTGTGGACAAACAAAACAAAATTATAGCTTTTTGGTAAAGCCCATCATTCTACTGAAAAGAATACAGTCCCTACAGTCAAACATAGTGGAAGTTTACAAATATTTTGGGGTTGCATTGCTGCTTCAGGCACTGGAAGTCTTGGCCATGTGCATGGCATTATGAAATCTGAAGACTACCAAAGAATTCTGGGGTGCAATGTAGGGCCCAGTGTCAGTGCAAATTGTATCCGAGTTTATATCAGCACTACTGGAGCCCTGAAAGAAGTTAAATGTTAACCCTTTTGCTAGTTAAACTTTTGTTCATAACATCACTGTTCGTCAATGTGACATGGACAACCCCTCTCACTAAAGTCTTATCAAATTGTTACAAATCTCACAGAAGTAGTGCTGAAGTAGTGTTATAATGGTAAATAAAGAAAATACAACACAATAAAACATGATAAAATAAAAAAAGAGATACACAAAAAAAAGGTCCCTCTCCGCAGCACATAGCCACATGCTCAGGCTTGGTGTCAGCTTTTTTGTCAAGTTCTGGGCTACACACATTCATCCATTTTTTATGATTGATGTTGTACCAATTTGTTTTCTTTTTTTTTTATACATGTATACATCTGCCGCCATGGATCATGTCACAGTGTTTTAACTAATATTGTTTCAGACCAAGTTTGAGCTCTGTGTTCTGGACGTCTTTGGACACTCAAATGTTTTTTCCATTTTCAGTATTGATATGTATGCAACATAATGAATGAGTTTCCAAGATGGGAAAGGAAAGAGTTGGGAAATACAAGTCTTTGGGTGGAATTCCAGACAAGTCAGTGGGTGTGCTAGTGTCAACTCATTAACAAGAATATCCGATTTAAAAATTGCTTTTAAAGGAAACCTGCTCAACCTGGGTTAGAATTGTTGACCTCTTGACTGAAGTTAGACTTAAAATTACCCTCTCCTCATATGGCAGATACTGTATATATTTTTTCTCAATAATTTAGTGAGCTAGGGGGAGCTTGTACCCATGCATACTGTACCTCCCAACTTTCTGATATAAGAAAGGTGGACACCTTTAATTGGCAAGGACAGTAGTCTCAGTCTGTGTGCACTAGGAATAGGCTAACCAGAAATCAGGTGGTTGGAAACTGGGGCTGTATGTCAGGAACCTCATGTTGGCCGTCGGAAAAGTTGTGTTCATTTTTATGCATGTACGCACAAATGTGCACATACTCTCAGGCATAGAAGCTTAAAGGGGTTGTAAAGTCTCCAGATTTTTCACCTTAATGCATTTTATGCATTAAGGTGAAAAACCTTTTGTTGTGCAGCTGCCCCCCAGAGCCCCTCTTTTACTTACCTGAGCCCGATCGTTCCAGCGACGAGAACGAGTCCAGCAACTCCAGCTGCTGTCTCAGGTCCTCATTGGATAGATTGATAGCAGCATAAACCATTGGCTCCCGTTGCTGTCAATCAAATCCAGTGACACGGGAGCCGTGGGCGGGGCAGAGTCCTATTATCTGTGTCAATGGACGCAGCAACAGGACTCGGGGGCATGCCCGCATGAGTGCCCCCATGGAAGGCGCCAAGCCTGGGTGCATTTTGATCTAGGTTGGGAGTGTCTCAGGCAGAGCTGGGTGACTCACAGGCAGCATCACCAAGTCCTCCCACTTCTTTCCAGAATATTCTGGTATCTTCTGAAAAGGAAGGAGAAGAGGAGAGGTGGAGCTGTCTGGGGTGTTCTGAGGAGCCCTGACCAATCCCCAGTCTGGATTGGCAGGGGACAGGCCTCCTTAAATATCTAGGGTTAGCTCAGCTTGGGGGGGGGGTTGTTTGGGAGGAAGCTGGAGATGGTGCTCTAGGCTGTCGTGGCCTTGGACGAAGCTCCCCAGCCTGGGAGGGGGGGTGACCTTGGGCCTGGGCTTGGGTGCGGACAGGGCCCTCTAAGAAAATGTGGAGGTGTCCTGGACAGGAGAAACAGGAGGAGCAAGAGAGGACAGCATGAAAGAGCACTGCCGGGCAAGTCTCCAGGGAGGAACAACAGGTCGCAGCCAAGAGGGCTGGTGAGTGACACACAATTAGGAGAGGACTGGGGAGGCACGCCTGAGAGGACTGGCACAGTGCAGTCTGGGATGGGTGGAGAACCAGTGGAGTGGATTGTGGTGGCATGGGCAGTAGGAAAAGGCAGCTGCAGCAGTAGGGCTGGCAGGGCCTGAAGACGTGGTACTGGGCTCAGTAGCCACGTGGACAGCTAGCACTGAGACCACCTACAATTTTGCTACACTAAAGGGGCCCGCAGTCCCTGCCTGTAAAGGGACATTGATCTTAGGCCTGGCTGAGTCAGTGTCAGGCCTACAAATCAGTGCTAGCTGGTCTGGGAGGTGCAAGCAAGTGATGTGCTGAAGGTGTTGAGAAGAGATAGTCTGCAAGCAAATTATGTGCTGGAGCTGGAGACTGGAGTTGTATATACCGGAGGTGTATATAGTTGGTCCCATATATTTTTCTGCAATCAGTTGGGCATCTCGTGAATATCCTATCCCTAAGTTTATTCCTCTCAATAAAAATACAAACAAAGTTCAAGGACTGGTTTTCTGCCTGAGGGTGAATGAGAACTGTGTACCTGGCTGGGCAGGATGACAGATGGACCACAACACTCAGCAGCTCTTACGAGGGTACCACTACACTTCATTGCCAACATACTGCCAATCTCTGCCTAACTCTGTCCTGTACTCTGTTCATAATTTGGTTCCTCTCCACCCAGCTATTAATGAATCTGGCTTGTGACCTGACTCTACACTTCTGCTCCTTTGACATCAGTACTTTCACGTTTGCTAGACCAGCTCAGCTTCCACTGCCTTAGCTATCCCTGTCTCAACTTCCAGGGTTGCTTGGATGGGAATTTTATGAGAGGCCACCCTCACCATGCACAGGTACATAACCCTGCATTAAGGAGCAGACTTCAGAGGAGACACAACAAGGTATTGGTTCCCCGAGGGTCACCAGTGGCATAGCCGTCTTTAAAGCAGGGCAAAAGGGGCAGCTGCCCTGGGCCCTGTCATTATTGTGGGGCCCAAAGCAGCTGCCTCATACTTGCCAACTATTCTGGTTTAAATTCCCTTGTCATTTGAAATTTTAGTCCTGTGCTGTGTCCAGATATCTTAGCGTGAAATGCTGCTACTAATGCTACCCAGCTCTGCCCTATTGTTGTGTACAGAGGATCCACCTGCAGACCCTGTGCTTACATGGAAATAACCGTCATTGATATGTAAATAGTGGCAGCATTCATATGTAAATAGTGGTGGCCTGTGGCATTGAAATGTAAATAGAGGCAGCATTCATATGTATATCATGCCCCACTGAGGTCATAACCACCATCACCTATACTGAATACTGCACACTGGGGAGACAAAGGGGCATGCTTGAAAGTCCTGCCTGCAACTGTGGTCATTAACCACTTCAGCCCCGGAAGGATTTCCCAGGTTAGGACCACAGCACTTTTTGCAATTCAGCACTGCGTCGCTTTAACTGACAGTTGCGCGGTCGTGCGACGTTGTACCCAAACAAAATTTGCGTCCTTTTTTTCCCCACAAATAGAGCTTTCTTTTGGTGGTATTTGATCACCTCTGCGTCATTTCTGATCACCACTATAAACAAAAGAAGAGCAATAATTTTGCAAAAAAACCCACATTTATTACTTTTTGCTAAAATACAAATCCAAAAAAATATATATTCTTCATCGGTTTTGGCCGATTTATATTCTTCCTCATATTTTTGGTAAAAAAAAAAAAAAAAATGCAATCGGTGTTTGATTGGTTTGCGCAAAAGTGGCCGCGTTTACGGATGATGAAAATTAATTTCAGTTTTTTTGGTTTTTTTTACTAGTAATGGCGGCAATCTGCGATTTTTAGCGGTACTGTGATATTGCAGCGGACATGTCGGACCATTTTGACACTTTTTTGGGACCAATGACATTTATACAGCGATCAGAAATTTAAATGTCCACTGATTACTGTATAAATGTCATTGGCAGTGAAGGGGTTAACCTGCAGGGGGGGATCTAGGGGTTAAGTGTGTTCTAACTGTGAGGGGGCTGGGCTACCATGGGCATAAGAGATCTAACTGATCCCAGTGACAGGGATCAGTAGATCTCCTATGCCCCCACGAACAGAGCGGGGAACTGCCGTGTTTACATCGGCGATTCCCTGTTCTTTGGCTGTGGCCGCTCATCGCGGCTTGCCAGCGGACATCGGGTCCGCCCGAGCCGCGGGCACACTCCTCAGGAGTACGGCGGGTGCGCCCCCTATCGGCCACCCGCAGATCGCCTTTTTTTTTATGGCGATTCGCGCTAAGCATCCACACTGCCACCGTGAATATACGGTAGGCGATGTGGAAGTGGTTAAGCATAACATCAGCCAGTTCTGCAAGGGTAAGCAAATGGGTTGGGGGGAGGGTAGTGTGGGGTTTGCAGAGGTAGGCAGAGAAGGAATTACAGATTGGGGTGCATAGGTGAGCAAGGAGGGGAGGTAATGAAGGTGGGTGCAAAGATGAGCAGAGGAGGCAGGTAGACTTAAAGGGGAGGGAGGGTTGGAGTGGAGAGGATGGGGGGAGGTTTGGGGTGCAGAGGTTAGCAGGGGTTTTAGAAGGCAAAGGTGTACTGACAGGGTGGGTAAAGATGTAGGTCGCATGTAGGACAACCCATTCATTACAATGGGCTGCTCTATGCGTTAGAAATGCGGAACAAAAGTCCCTAACCCCTTTTCAAAATCACACGGTGCCACAGCACATCACCAGATTCGTGAGGGTGTAATTAACAATTATGGTACTGCTGTGTATCTGCTAAAGGGCAGCACATTTCTGTGGTGTCAGGAAAGTGACTTTGTGTTTCCCAGTCCATGGTGTGCAGGCAGTGAGGAGATGATGTGCTGTAACCTCTAGCAACCAGTCAGCAGTATTGATGTACAGTAATTTCTAGCAACCAATCAACAAGCATGTGCTGCAATTTCTAGCAACTAATTAGTGAGCCGCAATGTGTGCTGTAACCTAACCTCTAGCAACCAGTCAGTAAGCAGTAATAATATACTGTAACCTCTGGTAACCAATCACAATCGCTGCCTGATCTGATTCAAACTGATTTTGAGTCTAGCTGCTATTTATTGTATATCTCAGAGCAGGTGGAGAGCGAAATTGCATGGGGGGGCCCCAAGAAAATGTTCGCCCAGGGTCCAATCAATATTAACCACTTCCCGACCGCCGTATGCAGAATCACGGCCGGGAAGTGGCTGAGTTATCCTGACTGGACGTCATATGACATCCTCAGGATAACAAGCCGCCGCGCGCCCGGGGGGGGGCGCGCATCGCGGCGATCGGTGGTTTGGGGGGTCAATCTGACCCCCCGCAATGCCGATCTCGGTAAAGTGCTTCGATCCGAAGCACTTTACCATGTGACCAGCCGTGACCAATCACGGCTGGTCACAGTGTAATACAGGAAAGCCGTTTATCGGCTTTCCTGTACTCAGGTCTGCAGACCTGATGAGGGGAGAGCCGATCGGCTGCATCCCTGACAGGGAGGGTTTGTGCTGATGATTTATCAGCACAGCCCTCCCTCGGATCGCCACCCTAGACCACCAGGGAGCCTGCCCAGTGATGTGCCCACCCAGGACCACCAGGGAGCCGACCAGGGACCACCAGGGAGCCGATCTGGACCACCAGGGAGACCCCCCTAGACCACCAGGTAAGTGACTAAGTGCTCAGGTCCACCTTCACTCAGTGCCACCTTCAGATGCCACCCTAGACCACCAGGGAATG